>SJYT01071333.1:1544-62473 GCA_006410635.1 Cephalophus harveyi | reverse complement strand
GAGGATGAGATGGCTGGATGGCATCACTGACTCGATGGACATGAGTCTGAGTGAACTCCAGGAGTTGGTGATGGACGGGGAGGCCTGGCATGCTGCGATTCATGGGGTCACAAAGAGTCGGACACGACTGAGCGACTGAACTGAACTGAACTGAACTGAATGGCTGTTTAAATTACTTAAAAACAGTCTTTTATTTGTAAGCATTACTCTGTAAGAAATCTTATTGAACTTGCTGCTGCTGCTAAGTCACTTCAGTCATGTCCGACTCTGTGCAACCCCATAGACGTCAGCCCACCAGGCTCCCCCACCCCTGGGATTCTCCAGGCAAGTGGGTTGCCATTTCCTTCTCCACTTACTGAACTTACTGAGAGGAATAACCATGGTCATATGCTAAAAAAGAATAAGAACATTAAAATGAGGTTAGGGAATAAAACAGTCTATTTTAAAAGCAAACTTCACACTTTAAAATCATGAGAACTAACAACTTTCACAAAGATTCAGCATGCTTTATATTACGAATCATCTCCTGATGTCATACACTGGATATCTGAATTGACCATGAGAGACCAACAAAGACTGGCCTACCAAAATTTAAATTTTCTTATTTTTTTTTAAATAGTAAACCACATAAGGTAATCTAAAAATATACATAGCATTCCTTCTATGCTCTCTGGAAACAGCATGCCAGTTAATACTTTTGAGAAGATTTCATCTTCATAAAAGCACTAACATTGATTAGGTCTCAACATCCCCATGTGGGAGAAACAACAGCATATTCCCTCCATTTTCTAAATGATGTATATGGAGAGACTTGTGAATTGAAAAGTTCAAGAAGGAATTTCTGGTTTTAAAATGTTGTTGTAAAGATGTTTCACCTCGTCTTCTCAGAAATCACCTCAAAATAGGGAAGACACAACACATCCTACTTGAAGACAGAAAGCCTATGGAGGAGTAGGAAGGAGGTAGCAACTTCACTTTCACTTTTCACTTTTATGCATTGGAGACGGAAATGGCAACGCACTCCATTGTTCTTGCCTGGAGAATCCCAGGGACGGGGGAGCCTGGTGGGCTGCCGTCTATGGGGTCACACAGGGTCGGACACGACTGAAGCGACTTAGCAGCAGCGTGGCAGAAGGGGAAACCTGAGGGCCTGAGAGGGGTGCCAGGCAGGAGCACACTGACCGAGCCTGCAGGACCTGAGAAGTGAGAATCCCAGGGACGGGGGAGCCTGGTGGGCTGCCGTCTATGGGGTCACACAGGGTCGGACACGACTGAAGCGACTTAGCAGCAGCGTGGCAGAAGGGGAAACCTGAGGGCCTGAGAGGGGTGCCAGGCAGGAGCACACTGACCGAGCCTGCAGGACCTGAGAAGAGGTTCAGGCTTTAGGGCAACAACAGGCAGGAGATGAGAGGCTTCTTACCTGGGAAAACTGTACAGTCCTGAGAAAAGAGAGGCTGCTGATGAAATCTGTGATGATCTCCATCTTTAACAAGTTCCATCCAGATCACAGAACTTTGATTCCATTTTTAATACATGCTATTAGTGTCTTGAAAGTGTTAATTGCTCAGTCGTGTCTGACTCTTTGTGACCCCATGAACTGTAGCCTGCCAGGCTCCTCCATCCATGGTATTCTCCAGGCAAGAATACTGGAGTGAGTTGGTATTTCCTTCTCCAGGATGTATTCCTGACTAAACCCAGGTCTCCTGAATTGACAGGCAGATTCTTTACTGTCTGAGCCACCATAGAAGCCCCTATTTTAGTGTCTTCAATTCAGTTCAGCTCAGTTCAGTCTCTCAGTCATGTCCAACTCTTTGCGACCCCATGAACCGCAGCACACCAGGCCTCCCTGTCCATCACCAACTCCCGGAGTCTAACCAAACCCATGTCCATAAAAAAAAAAAAAAAACACAACTTCACAGAGACAGAAAATATTATATGCATGAAAGAAAAATAAAATTCTTTTCTTTTTTTTTTAAAGAAAATAATGAGGGACCTTCCCTGGTGTCCAGTGGTTGAGGCTCCAAGCTGCCACTATAAAGGGCAAAGGCTTGATCCCTAGTCAGGGAACTAAGATCCAGCATAAATTGATGCTTTTGAATTGTGGTGTTGGAGAATTAATATTATATGCATGAAAGAAAAATAAAATTCTTTTCTTTTTTTTTTAAAGAAAATAATGAGGGACCTTCCCTGGTGTCCAGTGGTTGAGGCTCCAAGCTGCCACTATAAAGGGCAAAGGCTTGATCCCTAGTCAGGGAACTAAGATCCAGCATAAATTGATGCTTTTGAATTGTGGTGTTGGAGAATACTCTTGAGATTCCCTTGGACAGCAAGGAGATCCAACCAGTCCATCCTAAAGGAAATCAGTCCTGAATATTCATTGGAAGGACTAATGCTGAAGCTGGAGCTCCAATAGTTTGGCCACCCGATTCAAAAAACTGACTCATTAGAAAAGACCCTAATGCTGGGAAAGATTTAATGCAGGAGGAGAAGGGGATGACAGAGGATGAGATGGTTAGATGGCATCACCAACTCAATGGACATGAGCTTGAGCAAACTCCAGGAGTTAGTGATGGATAGGGAAGTCTGGTGTGCTGCAGTCCATGAGGTAGCAAACAGTCCAGAGTGATGAACTGAACCATCTCGTTGGGGCTTCTCCTTTGCCCTCGGACATGGGGTATCTTTTTTGGTGGGATCAAACAGTCTCCAGCTGATGGTTGTTCAGCTGCTAGTTGTGATTTTGGGGTTCTTGCAAGAGAAGATGAGCACATGTCCTTCCACTCTGCCATCTTGAGGGTATAGAGTGGTACCATCTGTCTATCTAAGGTCACTGATATTTCTACCTGCAATCTTAATTCCACCTTGGGACTCATCCAGTTCAGCATTTCACATGATGTACTTGCATATAAGTTAAATAAGCAAGGTGACAATATACAGCCTTGATGTACTCCTTTCCAATTTTGATCCAGTCCATTGTTCCATGTCTGGTTCTAACTGTTGCTTCTTGACCTGGATACAGGTTTCACAGGAGGCAGGTAAGGTGGTCTGGTAGTCCCATCTCTTGAAGAATTTTCCACAGTTTGTTGTGATCCACACAAAGGCTTTAGCATAGTCAGTGAAACAGAAGTAGATGTTGCTCTGGAATTCCTTTGCTTTTTCTATGATCCAGCAGATGTCTGCAATTTGATCTCTGGTTCCTCTGCCTTTTCTAAATCCATTTTGTACATCTAGAAGTTCTTGGTTCACTACTGTTGAAACCTAGCTTGAAGGATTTTGAGCATTACCTTACTAGCATGTGAAATGAGTACAACTGTATGATAGTTTGAACATTCTTTGGCATTGCTTTTCTTTGTGATTGGAATGAAAACTGACCTTTTCCAGTCCTGTGTCCATTTCTAAGTTTTCCAAATTAGCTAGCATATTGAGTGCAGCACTTTAATAGCATCATCTTTG
The DNA here is from genome assembly GCA_006410635.1 of Cephalophus harveyi. Classification (NCBI taxonomy): domain Eukaryota; kingdom Metazoa; phylum Chordata; class Mammalia; order Artiodactyla; family Bovidae; genus Cephalophus; species Cephalophus harveyi. Next base: position 59,023 of record SJYT01071333.1, on the reverse strand, counting down.
TGGATCTGAAATAGCTCAGCTGGAATTCCATCACCTCTACTAGCTTTGTTTGTAGTAATGCTTCTTAAGGCCCACTTGACTTCATAGTCCAGGATTCAATAAATATTTAGTGAATACAAAGATTCTGTTTAGTTTACCAACACACACCTTTAAACTCTATACACTGATGCTAAAGCCTAGATTTGAAAAGTCAAAATCTACTCCAAAGGAGAACAACTAATCCAGATTTCCTGCCTCCTCTGCCCATGAAGTAAACTGATCTAACTGCACAGACTGATTCTGTAGAAGCGATGCCCAAAATCAGTCTAGATAGGCAGGACGGGGTGAGGAGTTTGGACTTGAACTCATAAAGAGCTATTGTAGGTTAAGAAATGTATGCATGCAATTTAAAAAAAGAGCTTTGAGAAGATTAGCCTCTCCTGGTATGCAGGATAGAATGAGGGCAAATTTTTTCCTCCATTTTTTAGCCTGCTTTTAAAGATGTGAGGTGACCAGTCAACTACAAAGGCTCAGTTAGTTTCTACACTAAGTGACCGATGAACCACTATCTGAACTATGGTCTGGCGTCATCCAGACCTCCATTCTTAGCCACTATTAGTATAATCTGTCACAGGAGTTGAAAATAGATGAGTCACCAGAGGCAACCTGCTACTTCTGTACACAACAATGCCTGTCAATGACACTCATTCCATTTTATAACATAACCGTTTTATATAAACATTTTATTTTACATATAATTAAAGTTTAAAGATTCAATTAAAGGTTCTATTAAATACCACAGTCCAAGACTCATTCTGCTTTAATTATAAGAGAAACATAAAAATTGAAACCTGAGTGGTAAACTTTAATGACAGACATTAAAATAAAATTGCTTTCTAAGTTGAAAATGTTAAGTCTGTAGCTAACTACCTGATACATGAGAAAGTGTTCCTTGCTTATTATTCCTGCATCCTTTTTTTAACCAAGAAAAATAAGTCTGAAAGTCAATCCTATCCACGAAGACAGGGCTAGATCAGGTGGGTCCCAGAAAGGTTTAAGGGCAAATGGTGACCAGGGTAGAGCAGAGAGAATTACCCAACAAATACCTAGTTTTCAACACAACCACTTACCCAAAACCTTTTCCAAGTGACCCAGGCTTTATGTTTTAATGATTAGAAAGTGCATGAGAAGTGACTTCCATGGAACAGGTACACTGTCCTTTTCATTAAGGATTTGGGGAATCTGTTATTTCAGGAGAGCTGTATGCCTGATAGGGGCTTCCCAGGTGGAGCTATTGGTAAAGAACCTGCCTGCCAATGCAGGAGACTAAAGAGACATGGGTTCTATCCCCGCATCAGGAACATCCCCTGGCAAAGGGCATGGCAACTCACTCCAGTATTCTTGCCTGGAAAACTCCATGACAGAGAAGCCTGGAAAGCTATAGTCCATAGGATCACAAAGAACTGGATACAACTGAAGCAACTTAGCATGCATGATGCATGCCTGATAGAGCTGCTCATTTCTGTACATACTTACACAACAAACTGTAATGACTCATTACCAACATCCATTACCTAAGTTATTGTTTCGCAACTTGTTTTCCACTTTTCCCTCCTTTTAAAACTGAACTTAAGTTTGAACATAATTCTGTGTACATAGAATTATGGTAAATGAACTTTAATAGCAAGAATTTAAAATGAAAAAAAAGAAAAACCCACAGTTACACTTGGATGATTGCCTCCTGGTTTTCCCATGAAAGCTCAAATGGATATTTAAAGTGTATTTTTTTAATAGAGGTAGAAAAAAAACTGTTTTAGTTCTCGTAACTTTAATAATTTTTAAGCAAGGTACAGTACTATGAGATTGTGATTTCTATTGATATATAAATATACATTTACATATTTATAAGATATACAGATAATATAAATAAATATAAAAATTGATATATTTAAATGGGCTTCACATAAGGTGGTTTCAGCTCTTATTTAATTATACTGCGGGATAAACAGGGCTTCCCTGGTGGCTCAGATGGTAAAGAATCTGCCTGGAATGCGGGAGACCCACATTAAATACTGGGTCGGGAAGATCCCCTGGAGAAGGAAATGGCAACCCACTCCAGTATTCTTGCCTGGAAAATTCCATGGACAGAGGAGCCTGTCAGGCTACAGTCCATGGGGTCGCAAAGAGTTGGATACAACTGAGTGATGAACACGTCACTTCAATTTCAAATGTAGTGTTTCACTTTCACTTTCATGTATATACACACACACACACACACATACACACATTCGGTCTGTCTGTTTCTGGTACACAGCTCCTAAAACCCTTGAAATTTCCTAAGTGATAAGAGAGATAAAGGTGAAATAGGTATCTTTTGTTATTCATATAAGAAGTCTCTTTCAGTCACACCTGACTTTATATTAATGAAGTGACTCTTAGAAAGCCCCTAGGTAATTTAAGGCTGGGAAGTGGTTGCAAGGACAATCAATCTGATTAATTAGAAACTTGGAGATTTTAGTTCCCCTTACCTCCCGGGAGGGGAAAGGGGCTGGTGGTTGAGTTGATCACCAATGGCCAATGATTTAATCAACTATGTCTACGCAATGAAGCCTCCAAAAAAAAATCCCAGGAGAGGTTCAGAGAGCTTCTAAGTTGGTGCACCTGAAGGTAATCTAGTAAGTAAGCTGTTTTCCTGTGTACTGAGAGCCACTTAGCAAATTAATTGAACCCAAAGGAATGGTGGAAAAATTATTTATAGCCTCTGGTCAGAAGCCCAGGTAACAGCCTGGATTTGCAATTGGCAGTTGAAGGGTGGGAGTGCAGGTATACAGAACTGAACCCTTAACCTGTGGGAGCTCCAAGAAGACAGTGTCAACACTGAGTTAAACTGTAGGACATCCAGCTCATGTCTCAGGCTTGGCTGGTGTGGGAAAAACTAGCACCCATGTGGGAACCAGAATATACAAGTGTCAGTATCACATGCAGTGAGTGTAAAGGAAAACAAGGGAGTTTTGATTTGATTTTGATTCTGCACAGCATTTGAAAGTCAGGCACTGGCTTCCTTTAAAAGCTAAGGTAACCAACCACACAGTCTCATTCTCTGTCACACCATATATCAACATTTCAAAATGGTAAGAATGCTTCTAAAATCTACATGACTATGAATTTTTTAATTAAAAATCACACAGATTCAGAAAACAAATACAACAAAAGGCAACAACAGTTTCTCCAACAGCCACTTATGATCTAAGCCAAGCTTCCAATCTGCTTTTCACTATAATTCCTGCAGAGAATTCCACCAATACATTTATAACTTTTGCAAATTAAGTTAGAAGTACTTGTTCACCTCCATTCATCTCTGTGAATGACGGTGGAACTCTAAATTTAAATACAACTGCATTACTGTTCTCTGATTAGTGTAGAATAATTCTTGGATTCATGGCAATGCCAGGCTAAATGACACTGCAAAGAAACCCTTTGTTTTCAAACAAATCGGTGGTTGGCTTTAGATAATGCTATAAAGAATCTTATTCACACAGTGTACCCTAGTCAAAATTGTAAAAGTTGAGAACAAAAATAACAACTCCTACCTCTATTAAAAGAAGAATCTATAGTTAAAGCTTTTTTTCTACATGAATAGAACTGTAAAATTTTAGAGTTAGATAGAACTTTGGGTAATTTAAAGTCAAGGAAAATAAAGTCATTTGCTAAGGATCATTTAATAAATTACTGGCAGATCAAACACTATAATCTAGGCACTGCAAATTCCCTAGTGTTGGCTATTAAATATTATAGAATGTTATGGACAAGTTAATATCAGTCAACATTTATCAAGTGCCTACTTTGTGCCCTTAACTATGGCAAGCATTTTTACATCTATTATCTATTCCCTAAGTCAGCTAAAAAGATTTTAATAGAAGAATCACATCTACTTGTTTGGACATTCAGTTTTGCCAAAACAGAGCATGCTATAGGAACTAAATGGAAAGAGGTAATTCAATTACTGCAATAACTACACTACAGAAGAGGCTGTGTTCCAACAACACACTTAACTCTCAGGAATTTCCATCCCAGAGGCATATACAGATTTAGAAAGCCTAGGAGTGCATTTCTGGGTACTGGCCTCTCTGCCAAGGACCGATAAAGATTTCAGTACTACTTCCTCCTCTTCCTTCTTCTATACATTTTCCACTATCACATTCTTTTTTGATTCTTCTGTAGTTGCTGTCTGTTCTTTGATCTATGCTTTCTCCTGAAGTGCTGTTCCCTACTACCCCAGAAGGAAGAAAGTAACAATGACTAGAGCAGAAATCAATGAAATACAGAATAGAAAAACAACAGAGAAAATCAGTGGAACAAAAAGTTAGTTCTTCAAAATACTTTTAACAAAACTGGAAAAACTTTACCTAGACTGAGCAAGAATAAAAGAAAGAAGAGTACTCCAATACTTTGGCCACCTGATGTGAAGAATTAACTCATTTGAAAAGATCCTGATACTGGCAAAGATTGAAGGCAGGAGAAGGGGATGACAGAGGATGAGATGGCTGGATGGCATCACTGGCTCAACGGACATGAGTCTGAGCAAACTCCAGGAGTTGGCGATGGACATGGAGGCCTGGCGTGCTGCAGTGCATGCGGTCACAAAGAATCAGACACTACTGAGCATCTAAACTGAACTGAACTAAGGAATGAAATATGGAACATTACTTCCAACTTCACAGAAATAAGAATTTTAAAAGAATATTATTAATAATTGTGTCACGCGAGTGTATGTTCCTCGATTCTTTGTCTCGTCACAACAAAGATTTGAAGTGACGGACATTAAAGCCCCCTCGGCATGTCACAGCTCTCAGGTCTTGGATAGACCATGTTATAGCTCTTAGACAAATCAGTGTTACAGCTCAGTGTTACAGCTCTATTTTATTTAGAAGATAGCAGGAAAATCCATCTTCGAGGCGTGAGGGCACGTCGATCTAAAGACAAGAGAAGAAGAGCACCCCAGCGTGGGAGAGAGAGAGAGCTAGATTTGGCTCTTCTGTTTATATGTTTATCTCTCCCTGGGCCTGTCCTATGTAAATTGGGCCAGCCAGGAGTGTTGTTTGTTTTACCTGAGGTCCTCACTCCGGTCCTCGGACCTTCTTTTGTTTCATTTTCGTGGGCTTTTCCCTTCCTTGTCTTGTAGCCACCGCCATTTTGGGCTCCTTTTCCCTGTTCTACCTACCTGCTGCTGCTGCTAAGTTGCTTCAGTCGTGTCCGACTCTGTGCGACCCCATAGATGGCAGCCACCAGGTTCCCCCGTCCCTGGGATTCTCCAGGCAAGAACACTGGAGTGGGTTGCCATTTCCTTCTCCAATGCATGAAAGTGAAAAGTGAAAGGGAAGTCGCTCAGTCATGTCCGACTCTTCGCAACCCCATGGACTGCAGCCCACCAGGCTCCTCCATCCATGGGACTTTCTAGGCAAGAGTACTGAAGTGGGGTGCTATTGCCTTCTCCTTTACCTACCTAACAATTGTATATAACAAATTATCTGGTATAGATAACCAGATGAACATATTCATTGGAAGAAAAAAGCTATGAAGCTAAGTCAAGAAGAAATAGTACTTATCTGAATATATACATAACAAGTAAAGAAACTGAACTAGTAATTTAAAAAAAAAAGAAAAAGTGCCACAAAGAAAAGCCCAAGTCCAGATGGCTTCACTGGTGACTTCTACCAAATATTTGAAGAAGAATTAATACCAATCCTTCACAAAATCTCCCACCACCCATAGAAAAGAACTCATCAATGAGGCCAGTATTATCTTGATACCAAACCCAAATGAAGATATCACACACACACACAAAAAAGAAAGTTATAGATCAATATAGGTGCAAAAATCCTCAACAAAAATATACCAGCAAACTAAATCCAGGAACATATGAAAAGGATTATATATAGCATGACCAAATATGATTTATCCCAGGTATTCAAAGTTAGGTTATCATCTGAAAACCAATCAATGTAATATACTGTATTAACAGAATAAAGGACAAAAACCACACAATCATCTCAATGGATGCAGAAAAGGCATTTGACAAAATTTAACATTGTTTAATTATAAAAATATTATAAACTTCGAGTAGAATATAATTTCCTCAAGCTAATAAGAGGTGTCTACAAATAAACCACAGCTAACATTACATGTAATGGTGAAAGACTGAATGCTCTTCTCCTGAGACTAGGACTGAGACAAGGCTCCTCTTTAACACTGAAGGTTCTAGCCAGAGGAACCAAGCAAGAAAAAAAATTATTAAAAAAAAATTATAAAATTTTGATTAAAAGATTGATAAGGAAGAAGCAAAACTATCTCTATGAGCAGATGATAAGATCTTATATACAGTTATCTCTTAGTACCCATAGGGGATTGGTTCCAGGAGGCCCTGCAGATACCAAATTGGACCCAGAAGCCCTTATATAAAACAGTACATGAATACAGTCCACCCTCTATATCTGGGGATGCCAAACTCCCAGATATTGAGGACTGACAGTATAAAAAATCCTAATCAATTCTCCAAAAAACTATTCAAACTAATAAATAAGTTCAGCAAGGGTGAATACTAGTATGTGTAAAATAGATAGCTAGTGGGATGCTGCTGTATAACACAAGGAGCTTCGCTCAGTGTTGTGTGATCACCTAGAGAGGTGGGATGGAAGAGTGAGAGGGAGGCTCAAGATGGAGGGGATATATGTATATATATGGCTGATTCACACTGTTTTACTGCAGAAATTAACACAACAGTGTAAAGCAATTATCCTCCAATTAAGAGTTTTTAAAGATAAAAATTTTTTTAAAGAATGAAGAATACAAGTTCAATATTCAAAAATCATTGTATTAATATATTGTTATATAAATTATACTCAAAAAATTAAGTACAGTAGCATGAGTAAACATTAAATGAATTAAGAAAATAATTCCATTAACAACAGCATCAAAAAGAATAAAATACTTAGGAATAAATGTTAATGAAGTGCAAGATTTGTACACTGAAAACTATAGAAAATTGTTAAAAGAAATTATAGGACTTCCCTGGTGAATAATAGTCTAACTGCCAATGCAGGAGACACAGGTTCAATCCCTGGTCCAGGAAGATTTCACATGCCATGGAGCAACTAAGTGTGCCACAACTACTGAGCCTGTGCTCTAGAGTCCACGAGCCACACCCACTGAGCCTGTGTGTTGCAGTTACTACAGCCCGTGCACCCTAGAGCCTGTGCTCCACACGAGAAGCCACCACAATGAGAAGCCTACACACTGCAATGAGGAGCTCCCATTCACCAACTAGAGAAAGCCCAAATGGAGCACAGAAGACCCAGCGCAGCCAAAAATAAAAATAAAATTTAAAAAAATTACAGAAGGCTTTAAGATACGGAAAAATAATCCAGGTTCGTGGATCTGAAGACTAAATACTGTTAAGATGGCAATACTCTCCAAATTGATAGAGTGAATCCAATCCCTGTCAAAATTCCTTGCCATATTTTTCATAAACTGACAAGCTGATCCTAAAATTCACATGGAAGTGCAACTGACCCAAAATAAGACAGTGATCTTGAAAAGGAAGAACAAAGTTGGAGGACTCATACTCCCTGTTTGTAAAACTTACTACAAAGCCACACTAAGCTAGTTAACACAGTGTGGCACTGGCATTAAGACAGAAAGAGCTTTCCACTTATATGTGGCAGCTAAAAGGTAAAACTAACTGCTACCTGGGAAAGCTGAAGGAGTGTACACAGAGGTCCTGTGCCAGCACCCTGGACCAGAGATCTACACAATCTGAACATTAAACACAACAGCCGCCTCAAATCCCTGGGAATTTCAGAATGACTGACACTTCTGAAGCTGTTCCAAATTTTGAAGAGATGTTTGCCAACAGATTCACAGAAGATGACAAAGAATACCAAGAATACCTGAAACACCCTCCTGAGTCTCCTCTGATTGTTGAGGAATAGAATAGCAGAGCTGGTGGCAACCTGAGAAATAGAGGCAATCGGTTGTAAGATAATAGTTTAGAGGTAGGGACAGCAGACAGGGATGGCCAAGTGACAATCGATCCAATCAATGGCATGGACGATCCTGGGGTAACAATTACTCACAGCACAGACAAGAACATTACTACTCCTGTCAATATGCACACTATGTTACAACCAAAGGCCTCCCTATGGCTACTACTGATACAAGTGTCAGCAACTTTTAGTAAAATTATTTACTCTGCTAACATGACAAAAGTTTATGCTGTATTTTCTGTCGGTCGTAGTTTTATATATGATTGTAGAAAATGAATTATTTTTTTGGAACTTGGGACTATTAAAAAATTTTTTGGAACTTGGAGCTTTTAAAAAATTAGATCTTACTGGAGAGACATGATGGTTGCTGGGAATAAATACTCCCCTAAAAAGGTTGTGGGTTATATTGCTTGACTTCTACCTCAGATTCATCTTCGTTTCATGACTTAATAGTGCTTTGAATGTTGTATTTTTTTTCCTTGTTAGACCTTCAGGAGTTGCCCTTATTTTACACGGAAATAAAAATTTTATGTACAAAATGCTTGCTTTTAATTTGTAAGATAAGGAAGTATCCCTACAATCGGATGTGCTCATTCCTAAAATTTTACGCAGGGAGTACAATCAGCTCCTAAATGCACCACTATGCCTACTTATGATGTACTGTACACAGTAGTAATTGAAAGGTAAAACAATCATAGTATATTTCGTTTGGCTTTTGTTGTTATGTGAATGTGGTACTTGGTAATTACTCTATAGGTATGAGTCATCTTCACAATCTTATTGGTGTCTTTTTAGAGGGATATCAAAAATAAAGCTGTAAAATCAGGAAGGAATCAGTCTCAGTTTCAGTGTCTTAATCTAGTGGTGGGTGAGATTAAGGCACACAGTCATTTTCCACAAACTCAAAGACTTTTGCTCACATAAACATTACACGTTATGCAAAAGTTTAACTCTGTAATGTTCCCTTCCTTCTCAGTCACATGTAAATAATGATGTGTTTTGACTCTGTTTACTTCTATGGCATTTAATATGGGTTGAATTTTCAATGTTGTTTCACCTCCAGACGTACACCTTTGCTGCCTCCTCTTCTGTAAATACAGTGATGCTGTAACTTCCTTTCATAATGAGCACCATATTTTCCATCATTTTAATGGCCATTATAATGGTTTTATTCAAACAAAATACTTGTAAGTATTCTCTCTCAAAAAAAAATAAAATAAAAAGTAAAACTAATGGGTACAATTAAAAAAGAAACAGTCTTATAGACACAGAGAACAAACTACCAGTTACCAGTGAGAGAACAGTGGAAGAAGAGGAAAGATAGGATTAAGGAATTAAGAGGTACAAACTACTAGGTTTAAAACAAATAAGATATAGGATGTAATGTACAGCCCAGGTAATATAACTAATATTTTATAATAACTTTAAATGGAGTATAGTCTAGAAAAGTATTGAACTGTACACCTGAAACTAATATAACAGTGTAAATCAACTATACCTCAAAAAATAAAAGTTTTAAAAAGACGGGTAGAGTAAAATTGAAAGTACAGAAATAAACCTTTATAATTATGGTCATTTGATTTTCGAATGATTGCCAACATAGGACAACTGAATAGCCACATGCAAATGAATAAAATTGAACCCCCTACCTCACGGGCTTCCCTGGTGGCTCAGCTGGTAAAGAGTCTGCCTGCGATGCAGGAGACCTGAGTTTGATCCCTGGGTTGGGAAGATCCCCTGGAGAAGGGAAAGGCTACCCACTCCAGTATCCTGGCCTGGAGAACTCCATGGACTATACAGTCCATGGGGTCACAAAGAGTCGGACACGACTGAGCGACTTTCACTTCACCTCACATCATAACCAAAAGGTAACCTGAAACAGATCAAAAACCTAAAAGTAAGAACTAAAACAGCTCTTAGAAGAAAACACAGTAGTAAATCTCTGTGACTTTGGACTAGGCAATAATTTCTTAGATGAATAACTTGGCATCAAAAGCACAAGTGACAGAAGAGAAAATTAACTGAACTTCATCAAAATTAAAAACTTTAGTGCTTCAAGGGAAAGCCATCAGGAACGTAAAAGAGAAAATCCACAAAAAATAGGAGAAATATTTGTAAATCATATAATCTGTGCATCCAAAATATATAGAGAACTCTTACAATTCAGCAAAAAAAGACAAATAACCCTATTAAAAAATGGACAAAGGAACTGAATAGACATTTCTCCGAAGAAGGTTACAAATGGTCAACAAGCACATTGATGCTCAATTATCATTAGCCATTAAGAAAATGAAAACCAAAACCTCAGTGACATACTGCTTCAAACCTACTAAAATGACAAAAGTCCAAAAAGGACAGATAATTAAGGATGTGGAGAAATTTGAACCCTCAAACCTTACTGGTGGGACTGGAAAACAGTGCAGACACTGGAAAACAGTTTGGCAATTCCTCAAAAAGTTAAACTGAGTTTTACACATGACCCAGCAACTCTGCTGCAAGGTATACACCCAAAAATGAAAATACATGTTCATACAAAAGCCTGCACATGAATATGCACAGCAGCCTTATTAATAATCATCAAAAAGTGGAAACAATCCAACCACTAATGTATAAATGAATAAGCAAAATATGATACACTGAAAAACTGGAATATTTTTCAGCAATAAAATAAATGAAGTATTATATGCTACAGTGTGGATGGACCTCAAAAACATTATGCTAAGTAAAACAAACCAGTCACAAGAGACCACATATTGTAAGATTCCACACATATTGTAAGATTCCACTTTTTTTCTGGCCACTCCAAGCAACTTTCCAAGCATTCCCTAGTTCCCTAAACCAGGGTCTGAACACAAGCCACGTCAGTGAAAGCACCAAGTCTTAATCACTGGATCACCAGCAAATTCCTATAAGATTTCACTTTTTACGAAATATCCAGAATAGGCAAACACACCTACCGAAAGGGCTTCTCTGGTGGCTCAGATGGTAAAGAATCCGCCTGCAATGAGGGAGGCCTGGGTTTGATCCCTGGGTAGGGAAGATCCCCTGGAGGAGGGCAAGGCAACCCACTCCAGTATTCTTGCCTGGAGAATCCCCAGGGACAGAGGAGCCTGGAGGGCCACAGTCCATGGGGTTGCAAAGAGTCGGATATGACTTAGCCACTAAGCACATACCTACCGAAAGTAAACTGATCATTGCCAGAGGCGGAGCACGGAGGGCAGGGCGGCGGCGGGGAGTTGGGGGAGTTTGGCAGGGAATGAGGATGAGAGACTGCTAATGAGTCCAGGGTTTTGGAGGGGATAATGAAAACGTTCGGGAATTAGATAGTGATGATGCCTGCACAGCTCTGTGACTAAAGCACCGAATTGTACACTTTAAAGTGATTAATTCAATGGCATTATCAATTTAGTCTCAATAAAGCTGCTTTTTTTCTCTTTAAAATATTAAATGTAAGAGAATATGCTATGGGTTTATTCAGCCTTCTCCATTCACCTCTGTAACATTTTAAACTTTTCTAGTCATGTGAATTTCCTCAGTGTCTTTCTCATCATTTGTTCAAAACATAAGTATATTTTATTAGATAATAGAATCATAAAATGTTCTTTCATTCCTACTTGTTTAACAGGAGCTCATCCTTTAAAGAATACTTTCTGGCAAGACATAATATTTTTGCATTAGCTAATACCCAACAAGAATCAGCAAAATGGTAGATGGTATCTGCGGATGGCTCTCTTTCCAAGGATTAATATAAATGGGGCTGGCTATCGCCAATACAGGATTTTAGAATATGGCAACAGCATTTGTTAGAGTTGGTAAAGTTCATTGGATATTGGCTGCTAACAGTAGGAATTTGACAGCTCTACAGATAACAAATAAGACATTCAAATTCTGTAGGTTCAGAATTTAACATATTCAGAAATTAAATTTAGGATTTTAGCTCCTTTCTATTAAGGAAGTAATATATTTACAACACTTTCAGTCAGCTTCTTTCCTGAGGTCTGGCAGCAGTTTCTAGATGAAAAATGAATACCATCTCAGAACCATACAGTAAAAATGAAAGGCCAGTTTTCAAAACTCATTTAACCACAGCCTCATCAGTAGATTGTAATCAGTTACCTATAAATCAATTCTGCCTGTTCTCTCTGATGAGGGTCTTTGAAAGGAGTTAGCCTTTATCCCACCCACTCCAGTGTTCTTGCCTGGAGAATCCCAGGGATGGGGGGAGCCTGGTGGGCTGCCGTCTATGGGGTCGCACAGAGTCAGACATGACTGAAGCGACTTAACAGCAGCAGCAGCAGCCTTTACCCCTTCTCAAAGGCAAAGGGGACCCCCTGGTAAAGCTAAGTAGACCAGACAAGCTTCAGATCAGTGCTGCCCCATGATGGCCACACAAGGCCACCTTCAACGCCTCACTAAACCCTAATTTGCTGCTGTTGTTTAGTTGCTAAGTTGTAGTCATGTCTGACTCTTTGTGATCCCATGAACTGTAGCCCACCAGGCTCCTCTGTCCATGGGATTTCCCAGGCAAGAATACTGGAGTGGGTTGCCATTGCCTTCTCCAGCGGATCTTCCTGACCCAGGAATCGAAACCAGGTCTCCTGCATTGGCAGGCGAATTCTTTACTGCTGAGCCACCAGGGAAGACCAGATCCTAATTTGCTCATCTATAAAATGAAACTTCCACCTACCCCACAGAGTTATTATGAGTATTTAAAGAAATAATATCTCTAAAGCACCCAGCACATGGTAGGTACAAAATAAATACTAGTTTATTTTATTATCCAAAGGGTAAACTACATATGACAAATGACAAAAACTACAAAAATCATGATGAACGAAACTCCTGGGTTTAGCATACACTGAAAAGAGCAGAATTATCTGAATACTAAAAATAAACAAATCTTTTTTTCTAAAAGACCAAATTCATATAATTTTAAGTAGGGGAAATATAACCATGATGATCCGATACAAGATATCGAAGGGGGGGTGGTCAGGAATCAACTAACTATGCACTAATTATATTGGCATTGTATAACAGTTTTATTAGGAAAAACTGACTATTCAGTTTGTAGGATGCTGAAGACAATTTCAGTTAAATAGTTCTTCAAAGAAGCCAACAATGACTCAAGATTTGGCCATAGTTGCAGTATTAGAATTTCCTATAGGAAGACTTCATAATGAATTTAGTCACAGGACTTGAGAGTGCTCTAGAAAGGGAACAAAGCCAGGGCCAGATGCATGCAAAATACTACTAATCCTTTGAGACTCATCTATACGTGCATTCTTAAAAAATTTTTACTAAAGACATATGGAAAAGGGACAACAGAAATATATATATATATATTTGAAGTCAGGGAACTCACAGACATAATTTTTATTATTTTTTTAAGTGGGTTATATATTCAACTGGTTAAAACACCTCAAGAAAATACAAAAGAGACTCAGTGAAAAGTTTGCTTCCCACCCCTTTCCCTACCCACCTAGTGCTTATCACCCAATCTCCAAAATAGATAAACACTGTTAATTTCTTATGCATCCTTCTTTACGCTTAGATGAAGCAAAAATACATTATTTTTCTACAAAGAAAGACAAAGCAATTTATATACATATCATTCTGCATCTCAAAGGCAAATTTTTAAATCCTAAAATGTTCCAATGGAAGTGTGAAAATGAAAAACGGAAACCTCATTTAAAATGGTCAGAAGCAAAAGTAAACATCAAACTAAAGAGTTTTTGCACAAGGCAGGAAATTATCAACAAAATGAAAAGCCTGCCTCCTGAATAGGAGGAAATATTTACAAATGATATATCTGATAAGGGGTTAATATCCAAAATACACAAAGAACTCATACAACTCAACATCAGAAAAAAGCAAAACAAAACATATAACCCAATTTTAAAATAGGCAGAGGACCTAAATAGACACTTCTCTAAAGATAACATAGAGATGGCCAATAGACACATGAAAGATATTCAACTTCACTAATCATCAGGGAAACACAAATCAAAACTGCAATGACTTTGGCTACCATCAAAAAGACAACAAACAACAAATGTTGGTTAAGAATGTAATGAAAAAGGAACCCTCATGCACTGCTGATAGGAATATAAATTGGTATAGCCACCATGGAGAACAGTAAGGAGGTTCCTCAAAAATTTTAAAAACAGAGCTAGTATACAATCCAACGATTCTACTCCTGTGTATTTTCCTAAAGAAAACAGAAACAGCCCCATGTTCATCATAGCATTATTGACAATAGCCAAGATATGAAAGCAATCTAAGGCTCCATCAATAAATAAATGGATAAAGATGTGGCAATATATAATGGAATATTCAGTTCAGTTCAGTCACTCAGTTGTGTCTGACTCTTTGTGACCCCAAATGGAGTATTACTCAGTCACAAAAAATGAAACACTGCCATTTGCAACAACATGGATGGCCCCAGAGGGTATTAGGCTTAAGTGAAATAAGTCAGACAGAAAGATAATACCTATGATTTCACTTTTATAAGTAGAATCTAAAAAAACAAAACAAATGAACAAACAAAACAAAAACAGACTCATAAATACAGAGAAGAAACTGGTGGTTGCCAAAGGGGAGGAGGGTGAGGGGATGAGTGACATAGGTGAGGAACAGTAAAAGGGACAGACTTCCAGCTATAAAATAAGTCATGAGAATGTAACGTACAGAATAGGGGATACAGTCAATAATGCTGTAATAACTTTGTATGGTGACAGATGGTAACTAGACTTACCATGGTGACCATTTTACATTGTATAAAAATATAGAATCACTAGGTTATATACCTGAATCTAATACAAAATTGTAAGTCAATTATATTTCAGTTAAAATTTTTTTAATAGGGAAAAAATTATTTTTGAAAAATAATAAAATTTAAAAATAAGATAAACTACAGTCAGGAAGCCCTGAAGCGGGGGCTTTCACATATTACCCTGGTGGTGGCTGCTTGCAGACCTCAACAGGATGCTTACTTCATACACTCCTGCAGGAGGAAGGAAGTTTTCTCCTTGCTCAGCATCAGCCCAACCAATGAGAAGTCAACATCTAAGCCAATAAGGGGCTGCCATAACCCTGATTTCTCTCTCCTCCAAAGGACTTCTATTCAAAGAGTCCCTCTCAACTTCTCTTCCTTTTCTGTAGAAAAGACCTCTCCTTTCCTTTGTTCTTTGGACTCACCTACAGTTCACTATAGTTTGCACGTCCTGAACTATAAAGTGTGTCAGTAGCTCACTCTTGTCTAACTCTTTGCAACCCCATCGACTATAGCCCACCAGGCTCCTCTGTCCATGGGATTTCCCAGGTAAGAATACTGGAGTAGGTAGACATTCTCTTTTCCAGGGGATCTTCCCAACCTAAAGATCAAACCCAGGTCTCCTGAACTATAATTCCTCTGCTATGTCTGAGTGAATTTGATTTTGCAGGCTAAGTCGCCTACCTCTTTGTTTTAAAGACTGATTAAAGCAACAAATAAATTCAATGGGAGAGGGGCTTCTGTTCACACTTGAGTGGACTTTTAAAAGGAGGAACAGAAATAAATGATGTTAATGTTAGTAGGAATTAGAAATAAAGGAAATCTATGTCAGACGTAGGGGTTCCCTGGTGGCTCAGATGGTAAAGAATCTGCCTGAAATGTAGGAGACCTGGGTTCGATCCTTCAGTTGGGAAGATCCCCTGGAGGAGGGCATGGCAACCCACTCTACTGGATACTACTGGATACTGAATACTTTCTTTCTTGGAAAATTCCCATGGACGGAAGAGCCTGGCAGGCTACAGTCCATGGGGTTGCAAAGAGTCGGACACAACTGAGCGACTAAGCACAGCACAGCATAGCATATGGCAGACACAAAAATCAAGGAAGGGGACATAGTTTCATAAATCTCTGAAAAATCCTTCGCAGCCAAACCCTGGAGCATCTCATCTTTCATTAATTAAAAAGATCATTTCCCAACAAATAAAAACTAAACCAAGAATTCATGACAAGAGAGAGTAGGGGATAAAAGTAGATGAATTAGAAAGAAAAAGAAAAGTACTGATGTTGAAATGAACTAAAATGTAAACTATGAACAAATATGTACACTTAGAAATATAAAACTAAGAACCATTTTTAAAAATTACAGTAAAGTCTTAACTTCTGACTATTTATTAACAGTGGTCCAGGTTCAAATAAGCAAATAAAACAGTGCTTTCATGTTTAAGCCATCATCAATTTTACCACCAGGCTGTCTGGAAGCTGGATAAAAATTTCTTTTTAAAACCTTTTTCATTCCTGCTTATGAAAAAATAGGCCTTAATTCTCAGTGCAGCCTAAATAGCTATTGCCTTGGTCCTGAGCTCCTTATAATATTTGGCTCAGGTCCCATTATAGGTGAGCTGAAGTTGCTATGAAGTCAGCTACATGGGCTTAATCACCCACATGTATCTCTTGAGAGAGCTTCCAGGGATATTCCTGCATCCAGCACCACTTCTCTAACTCCCAAGAATGGAAGGCTGATCTACATGTGCTTCTCACCAGTGCATTTCTCTGGTGATGAAAGGCTGGAAGAAAAGGGTTTGGAATCCTGACACAGCACTTCTCAAAGACTGCTAACCTTCGGTCTAAGAGTTGGTGATGGATAGAGAAGCCTGGCATGCTGCAGTCCATGGGGTAGCAAAGAGTTGGACACGACTGAACTGAACTGAACCTTCTTCATTTTCTACTTAAAGACAAAAAGGTTGCTTTTAAACCACATAGCTAAACTTAACCCGAAAGAACTTTTTGGCCTACTCAGTGTTTTCTAAAGGGAACAGTGGTCTTATCTAGAAGTGAGCTTTTAAGACCAAAACACTCTCTACTCAATCTATAACATGGTTAACATCTTCAATGAGAAAAAAAATATAGCACAAAATAATGCTACCACCATTACATAAATAAAAAAAAATTATAAATAGTTTTAAATTTTATCATACATGCCAATGTTTAAGGAAAAAACAGCTTATTTAGAGACGAAGAGGTGGGTGGAGACTTCTGTGGAAATTTTGGAAGGAATTACTGGGTATTCTCAAACACTAGTTCTTTATAATATCTACCTTTCTTCCCAAACTAAAAGCTTTCCTTTTCCTTATTAAAGGCTTGTTCTTAACAGCATCGCCATGATTAGTATCTTTTTTTGCTCAAGACCAAAATAAAGAGGGAGGAATGGAGAAAGGACAGAGGGAAATATTCTTAAAGCAAAAACAGGAAGAAGAGAATAAAGAGAACAAGGTTAAAAGAGGGACTAAACTCTCAGAAAGTGGGGGGGAAGCCACAGAAGGATACAGGAGGAAAGTGTGGGTCACAGCTTGTGTAGGAGAAAAAGAGGGTGGAGAGATTAGCCCAGACAGACACTGTCTGGAAAAGCTGGTGGGGTTAGTAACGAGAGACTTGTATGCATGAAATTATTCTAAATCAACTGTTACTAACTCTGAGACAGACTGTGAGATGAGGATCACAAGAAACTTCAAGGTCACCTATACCTACCATTGGAGGGAGCTCTGTTAAGCCAATTACTCCATACAATGTACTTATCATTAGGAAATGATTTCAAAACATCTGAAGTTCAACTGTTCTAATCTTCAACTGAATTCAACACTTTTCTCTTGGTTCAGGTCCATTATTTCTGCTTTTCTTTTTATGATCATAATTGATGATATATGAATATTCTATCATTTCTCTTCTTAAATATCTTGTATTTTAGATATGCACAGAACACAAATGTTAACTCACCTCCATCAACAGGATACATGCTTTATGCTGATTCGGATGGGTATTTCAGTCCATCTGACACCCTCACCTCATCCCCTTTATGAGCACTAGTATAAATTTCCAGTAGTGTTATTCAGGTTTGGGGAATGGCAGGTGGCCAGGAAATACAGTAAAATAACTGGCTCCAAAGTGCCTGGAATCTCTGACGTTGGCTGACTAAACAAACATGATTCTCTAAGCAACAAAACAGCCCTGCATAAGGGAAATTTTTAATGGCACTGGAAATATGGATATGGACATACATATGAAAGTTTACAAAATATACTCTAAAATGCTAACAGTGATTGAGTGGTAGGTTTACTGATGATTCTTATTTCCTCTTTTTCTTCTTTTTTCTTAAAAATGTATTACTTTGGTGATTTAATATTTTTTAAAAGATACAAAAGAGTGAACATATAGATAAGAGAAATAGAAAATAGATAAATCACAAAGTGGAATATTATGCAGCTGTCAAAAGCAATGGTGCAGACCTATAGATGTCCATGATAAGGTGTTAAATAAGAGATAAAAGGACAAACTGTATGGAATGAGTCCCATTTTTAAAAAACTCTCTATATATTTACAGATATACATACTTATATAAGCATGGGGTCAAGACTAGAAGAAAATAAAAACCCAGCAGTGGTTACCTTCGTCAGTAATATTAGAGTGAAGAAGACTTATTTTTTTGCTTCACACACTTCTCAACTGCTTAAATTTAAGGGCATACATTTTTAATTAAAAAGAATATTTAGAAAATATGAGACAAACTAAAATAAAAATGAGAAAAAATACGACATACAGTGTTTTCTTGGGAAACTAAGAAATTAAGAAGATGATTTCTATATTCCATTTTAGCTGACCATATACAACTCAGCGACTCACACATACACATGTGTAATATACATGTGCATTAGATTATATAGTCTATATACTGGTCCTTATGCACATTTGTCTGCATTAGTGGATGCTGAGTTGGAAATGATTATTTTAACTTCGACTTATTTTTATTTTAAAAAACAAGGAGGTAAATAACTCGAATAATAAAGTTCCTTCTCATTTTTCAGTTCAAGGAAGCAGTCAGTCAAGTCCTTAGTGAGGCCCCACTGGGCTGAGGACTTTTCATCCAGCAGCCAGTAGTTTGGCTAATCCACCAGTGAGTTCGATTGTGCATCTGAATATATTAGATGTGTTAGTCGCTCTGTTGTGTCAACCCCATGGACTGTAGCCTACCAGGCTCCTCTGTCCATGGGATTTCCCAGGCAAGAATACTAGAGTGGGTTGTCATTTCCTTGAGAGGATCTTCCTGACCCAGGGAGGGAACCCAGGTCTCCCGAATTGCAGGCAGATTCTTTACCCTCTGAGCCACCAGGGAAGCCCACTTTCCATCTTACATATTATCGCTCTCTTTTTTTCTTTTTCAAGTCATTCAGTCTTGTCTGACTCTTTGCAACCCCATGGACTATACATTCCATGGAATTCTCTAGGCCAGAATACTGGAGTGGGTAGCCTTTCCCTTCTCCAGGGGATCTTACCAACCCAGGGATTGAACCCAGGTCTCCCCCATTGCAGGCTGATTCTTTACCAGCTAAGCCACAAGAGAGCCCAAGAATACTGGAGTGGGTAGCCTATCCCCTCTCCAGCGGATCGTCCAGACCCAGGAATCCAACCGGGGTCTCCTGCATTGCAGGCAGATTCTTTACCAACTGAGCTATCAGGGAAGCCTGCACAATTTGCCTTACATAATCACCCTTCTTTCACTCACCCTCATTGCCCACCCAAGGAAAACAGATTTCAGTGTTGAATAATAGAAGAAACTGTGGCTACAAGGAGATGAACTAAAGCAGGTTGTCGGGACCTGTCAAACACAGGAAAGGCCCTGAGAAATTGGTCAAGGGCAAGAAGATTTTACCCTGCCTAGTTCTCTTTGAAAACTCTCTGGCTCAACTTCAGATAGGCAATAACATTTTACTTCTTGAGGCTCTGAAACAGCCTCCAACATCAGATTTCCATGTTGTCTTCTTCAGCAATGATAACTCAGAGTTAGTATAGAGTTAAAATTTCTTTGACATGAACTACCAGATGTGGAATCAGTACTATCTTTCTCCATTAAATTTTTTCAAAAGTGAAATGAGATCAAAGACTCCACCATAAAGAATGCAATAGGTAAAGGAAAACGGAGACACTGAGTCCCTTAACATAATGTGGGGGCTGTTTCTGTCAGGAATAACATGTTACATAATTTGAGTTTCATGAATCAGCAGTTTTAGCCTGTAATTACAGGAATTTTTCAAAAAGGGAAGGAAAAAAAAATCCCTGAGGATTGGAAAAGGTAAAGTAGTTTTTAAAACGAGGCAGGTTTCAAAAGCATTTTATTCCACCCCCATACAAAAGAACGTTGACAGGCAGATGACTCAGTCTGGCTTCATTAAGGGTTTCTTAACACCTAAAATTCTTCATGGGAAAGCCCACCCCATCTCTCATTTTCCTTCATAGCCCTTCCCAGTTCCTCCCACCAGGTAATGGCCATATTTTCCTCTCTCACTGAAGGTTATCCATGTAGAGGAAACATACTTTAGGATACACAGAGCTACACTTGAAGGAGAAAAGTTGAGGATTTTTGTTTGTTTTTTGAAATACTACAGTAATTGTAACACTTCAAAAAACACAGCAGTGATGTCAAACACTTCAAAATAATTATAATACCTATGATCTCTGTGTTTGAACTTGCTCATAAACCCAGGTGCCTTAATTGAGTTCACTTACAATGAAAACCTACAGTGACTGGCAGTCCTTAAAAATGATCTTGAATGATCAGGAAGAGACAAGAAAGTTGTCAATACAACCATGAGAACTATGTGTCCAATGGCAACTCCAAATCAGAGGGGGGGAAAGTAGGATGCTTGAAAAAGGGAAATAACCAACTTATTTGCTTTTTCAAACACCAGAGATGATCAGTTCCAAGAAATGAGTTCAAAGGGCTTTCCAGCTCATCTCTTTTGTAGAAATTATGTGGTAGCAGATACTGTTTGACCTGGCAATCCCCTAGTCACAACTCAACTATGGTGTGACAACTCAACACATAACGTTTTGAAATACAGCGAGAAGGCTGAAGTCATTGGGAGTCATTCATTCCACAAATATTTATTACAGGCTGGCACGTGCCAGGCACTGTCCATACACCAGCTCTCCATTCAAGCTCTGCCTCTTACCAGCTGTACTATCCAGGCTAAAGCACTTTCATATTTCTATGCCTCAGTTTCCTCATCTATAAAAACAGGAATGAAAACTGGCTACCCACCTCATGAGGTCTCTCTGTAGCACTCTGTAACCCATGGAAGTGTTGGTTGCCATTTGGCTGAACTGAACTCATGAATGTCTATGTGCCATAAAATTATATCAGAAGAAAGTGAGCCTTTTTGCTTCCAGGAGACACTTCATAATCTTATTAAATAAGGTTCAGAGTGTCATTTCATCATCTCCCTGGAAATTTAAATATATGAAACAGAGAAAGCTGGTATGATGTGCGGATTTTGACATTAGATTCATAATCACTGTAATGACAAGAACCACACTTATTTTAGTCACCATTCTGGGTTTCCATCTGGCCANAGGGTTTCTTAACACCTAAAATTCTTCATGGGAAAGCCCACCCCATCTCTCATTTTCCTTCATAGCCCTTCCCAGTTCCTCCCACCAGGTAATGGCCATATTTTCCTCTCTCACTGAAGGTTATCCATGTAGAGGAAACATACTTTAGGATACACAGAGCTACACTTGAAGGAGAAAAGTTGAGGATTTTTGTTTGTTTTTTGAAATACTACAGTAATTGTAACACTTCAAAAAACACAGCAGTGATGTCAAACACTTCAAAATAATTATAATACCTATGATCTCTGTGTTTGAACTTGCTCATAAACCCTTAATTGAGTTCACTTACAATGAAAACCTACAGTGACTGGCAGTCCTTAAAAATGATCTTGAATGATCAGGAAGAGACAAGAAAGTTGTCAATACAACCATGAGAACTATGTGTCCAATGGCAACTCCAAATCAGAGGGGGGGAAAGTAGGATGCTTGAAAAAGGGAAATAACCAACTTATTTGCTTTTTCAAACACCAGAGATGATCAGTTCCAAGAAATGAGTTCAAAGGGCTTTCCAGCTCATCTCTTTTGTAGAAATTATGTGGTAGCAGATACTGTTTGACCTGGCAATCCCCTAGTCACAACTCAACTATGGTGTGACAACTCAACACATAACGTTTTGAAATACAGCAAGAAGGCTGAAGTCATTGGGAGTCATTCATTCCACAAATATTTATTGCAGGCTGGCACGTGCCAGGCACTGTCCATACACCAGCTCTCCATTCAAGCTCTGCCTCTTACCAGCTGTACTATCCAGGCTAAAGCACTTTCATATTTCTATGCCTCAGTTTCCTCATCTATAAAAACAGGAATGAAAACTGGCTACCCACCTCATGAGGTCTCTCTGTAGCACTCTGTAACCCATGGAAGTGTTGGTTGCCATTTGGCTGAACTGAACTCATGAATGTCTATGTGCCATAAAATTATATCAGAAGAAAGTGAGCCTTTTTGCTTCCAGGAGACACTTCATAATCTTATTAAATAAGGTTCAGAGTGTCATTTCATCATCTCCCTGGAAATTTAAATATATGAAACAGAGAAAGCTGGTATGATGTGCGGATTTTGACATTAGATTCATAATCACTGTAATGACAAGAACCACACTTATTTTAGTCACCATTCTGGGTTTCCATCTGGCCATCAGGCTAAGGCACCCATTTGAAGAGGGTGCTTAACTCTGGAAAACATTCTCTCAATATATCTACAAATTACAAAATGGTTACCTAGAAGGTTGACCCATCAACTCAGTGCTACCTGAGTTTTACAGTTTACAGCAAATGGTAGTAAAGTTACAAAGTGTTGTTGGTTATGCAGATGTGTTCAAACAAAAATGTTCTATTTTATAGTACATTTCAAGTTCAGCCTGACCTCAAATCTAAGCTATAGTCACATCTGTGTGTATATGTTAGTCGCTCAATTGTGCTTGATTCTTTGTGACCCCATGGACTATAGCCTGCCAGGTTCCTCTGTCCATGGAATTCTCCAAACAATAATACTGGAGTGGGTTTCCATTCCCTTCTCCAGGGGATCCTCCTGACCCAGGAATCAAACCTGGGTCTCCTGCATTGCAGGCGGGTTCTTTGCCATGTAACCCACCAGGGAAACCCAAGCTACAGTCATACCAATTGTCAAAAATATTAGGAAGGAAACAGAATTAAGCTCTGTGCAGTGGCAGCTGAAGAAAGGGGAAGTTCTGGTCTCCTCAGAGTTGGTTAAGGATGGGTACTCTGTCCGCTGAGAAGGACCATGATATTGAAGATGCTAGCGATCTGGCCAGAAATCTGTAAGAAGAGTTCTCACTCCCTTCACTCTAGACTCCCTTCCCCCAGGGGAGTAGATGGGTGATGGCTTGCTTTACTGGAGTGGAAGCCAAGCTGGCTAGAAGGCACACCCAGTCCTAAAATATGCCAGAAACTTCCTCTGTTTCTAAAAGCTCTTGCAATAACATTCAGGGAACTGAAGTATGCACAGCCTGCACACTGCTGGAACTGCTATAATTTAACATTTTGAGTTAATAATTTGAGTTAATATTTATAAAATACTTAGAACGAGCCTAACACATGTCAGAGCTACCTAAGTATTTGATAAATAAAAAAGCACTTCCCAGACTGGCTGGGTGAATGATCAACCTACTGACAAAGCAGAGAATCAAAATACACAACGGTCTACTTTTTTTTTTTTACCCTGATAAAGATTTAGAAATTGTCGTGTTCTGCATCTCAAGTGTACCCTGTACAGCCTTGTGCAGAACTGAAACTCTAGTCGTGGTTCAGAAATCACTACTAAATTAAATAACCTAAAAGTTTAAGTTTCAACAGATGAATTCTTTCTCTTTTCTGTCTTTCCCAGTAACCACCACTAAGAATGACAAAATCTAAAAATCTCAAAGCATTTCTAGATGGCACATACCAATGCTCAACTGGGAATCAACAGAGCCAAATGCACGTTAAAAGGGACAGAGAAGGTTTCAATCACAGAGAGCTTAAAGAACAGCCGTCGCTGACAACAGGTTAAGGATTTCGGTGCCCTCGCAGATCCTCACAGGTAACCTGCAACCACTTGCGACCTCAGGTGCGGGGGGGCGGTCTCCCACCCTCCCGGTTCCCGGCTCCGAAGCTGCATTCAGATTAACAACATCTGTCCCCGGGGACACCCCTGGGGCGTTTAGAAATCGGAAAGCAGAAACCGAATTCACCTCGAGGAAACAAAGACCACAAACTCTCAGAGTCGAGGACTGGGCGAGGGAACGGCTTTTCCCACCCGACCAACGCGGAGGTTTCCGGGCTGAAGGACGGGGGCGCCGCCACGGGACCCGGGAAAGTCACGTTTGCTCCAGAAAGAGGCAGCCGAGGAGGCCCGGGTACCCTCGCCCCGCCCGGTCCCACCCGCCCGAGGGCCCGACTGCGGCCCGGCCGCTCGCCCACCCCGCGGCCCAAGGTCCCCGCCGCCCCGCACCTACCCGGCTCCGCGGTGCTGCTTCCCCGCGCGGCGGTCGCGGAGCCGAGCGCTCTCGTGCTTCCTCCTTCCCGGCAGGGCCGCCGGGCGCTGGCGTTTCCTCCCAGACGCGTCACGGCGGCCGGCTCCTCCCGCAGGGCGAAGCCGGGCGACCGGCAGCGCGCGGGGAAGGCGCCCGCTCCGGGCTGAGGGGCGGCCCGCCCCTCGGGCCGGAGCCGCGGGCTGGGCGATATCCCCAGCCGCGGAGACCCGCGCTCCGCCCGCTTCCCCGAGGACCCTCGCGAGAGTCCCCCGCCTCGCCCGGGGCGCCAAGTTCGGGGGACCCCGCGGTAACCCGCCTAGACTCCCCGGGGTTTTCCGCTGCTCCGCTTGTACTGACCGCTGCCCTGGGGCCCAGGAGCGCTGTGGGCCATCGTGCCCGGCCCGGCCGGGGATTCTAACCCTGGTGCGCGCAGCGGGCAGGACCGCCCGACCCCCGGAGGCTCCCCCAGAGCCACCCGGGAATGGCCTGGTGGGCATGTGTAGTGGTGTAATGCAGAAGTATCCAGATAATTTTAGGGGAACAGCTGTGCTTCATTTAGCATTATTTGCACAATTTTCTACTTTTTCATCAGCAGAATTTTGGCTTTTGTAAGATGGGAGAGCGCTTTCTCAAAGTGGTAGATCCTGTGTACAGAGAAATTTCCTTTCCACAGCTATTTTTGGATCCCTCTCTCTCAATATATATGTATATATTGGGGAAATGGCCATAAAGTATAGTAGATATTAAAATCCAATACATACAAATCAACATATCGCCAGTGGTC
Organism: Cephalophus harveyi; assembly: GCA_006410635.1. Taxonomy (NCBI): domain Eukaryota; kingdom Metazoa; phylum Chordata; class Mammalia; order Artiodactyla; family Bovidae; genus Cephalophus; species Cephalophus harveyi. The sequence continues at coordinate 33,815 of SJYT01071333.1, read as the reverse complement.
CTTTGTATATTTTTTCTGTGGTCCACACAAAGCAATCCACACAATAAAGCACAGAGAAGCTAAAGAAGTTCCTCTAGTAAAAAAATCAACAAGTGATCAGTGTGATCTCTTAATGAAAGCTATATTCACTGGACTGAAAAATTCCTCAGACAAAAGGAAGTTTTGTGACAATGAACTCCAAGTGAGATGATAGACAAATACCTGGCTATTACTATTTTTCAACTTTTTTTTCTTTTGTTTGAAAAACAAACATCTGGGAACCATTACCTTTTCAAGAGAAATTTGTCCTCCTACTGTGAAGAACACAACAAACACACACACCCACACACACACCCATCTTGCACAAACATTTCAAGACAGGAAGGTTGGTGGGCAATGTTCAGCTGATAAGCTAATAAGACTTCAGATATTTTGCATTTACAATCTGAGAGCTGCAATTTAATAGCTTGATTTCTCAGAACAGTAGAGGTCATAAATATATTCAAGAACTATTAAAGGACTTTTTCACTTAATTAAAAGCACACACTTTAAGGGTGATCACTTTGATTAATCATATTCACCTGTAGATATAGATCATATCTCCATTTTCCTTTACATTTCCAAGTTTACACTATAAAAGCTACTGAATTTTCAGCAATATCTAGCTGATGTTTATGCCTTTATAAAAGGTTTTGTGGACATTCACGTAAGGGCTTTTTTTTAGATAGTTTTTTTGTTAGACTCTGGGTTCCAATATTTTGTTTGCAAATATGATTCATTTCATGAGATAGAGCAAATATTTTGTTCATCTGTTATATTTATAATGTAGAAATTATGAACACAAGCTTTGGAATCAGACTCAGATTTAAGCTGTGGCTCTGCTACTCTCTACTTCAAATTCACCTCTCTGAACAATGATTTCATCAAAAACTTAAGGATGATAATAGTACTTTTTTCTCCTTAGTAAAACACATAATGCGTGTGTGTATGCTTAATTGTGTCCAACTCTGCAACTCCATGGACTGTAGCCCACCATCCTCCTCTGTCCATGGGATTCTCCAGGCAAGAATACTGGAGTGGATTTCCTTCTCCAGGGGATCCTCCCAACCCAGGGATAGAACTTCGACACCTGCATTGGTGGGCGGATTCTTTATCACTAAGTCACCTGGGAAGCCCAAAACACATAGTAATAGTGCTTATCTCATGAAATTGCTATCAGGATCAAATGAACCTAGTAGAATGGCTGGAACATATTATCAACTGACTGATGATTGTCTTCACATTATTATAGCTTTGACACAGATATAAAAATGCCAATTTTCATATTTCATTTGCACTACTATAAAGAATGGAGCTTCCCAAGTAGCTCAGTTGGTAAAGAATCTGCCTGCAATGCAGGAGACCTGCGTTCAATTTCTGGGTCAGGAAGATCACCTGGAGAAGGAAATGGCAAGCACTCCAGTATTTTTGTCTGGAGAATCCCATGGACAGAGGAGCCTAGCAGGCTACAGTCCATGAGGTTTCAAGAGTCAGACATGTCTTAACGACTAAACCACCACCACTATAAAGAATGGTCAATTTTTAGAGCTTTGAGATTTTTGTAAAAGTCTGAAAAGTAACAGGAAAAAAAAAATCACAAGAGGAAGGGGATATATGTATGCATATAGCTAATTCACTTCCTTGTACAGCAGAAACTAACAACATTGTAAAGCAATTATACTCCAATAAATAAATAAAAATAAATTAAGCTTCTCACGTTAAAGAAAAAGAGAAATATTGAGACATAGTTACGTTCAGAATTTTAGAAAATTGGACTGGCAATACTGTAAACTACTGACCCAAACATTTAAAAAAACCCTACCTAACCAGAGAATAGGAAGGAAGGCTTTGTCACTCAGTTGTGTCTGACTCTTGTTGACTTTTCCAGGCCAGAATACTGGAGTGGGTAGCCTTTCCCTTCCCCAGGGGCTCTCTCCAACCCAGGGATGGAACCCAGGTCTACCACATTGCAGGAGGATTCTTTACCAGCTGAGCCACAAGGAAGGCCCAAGAATACTGGAGTGGGTAGCCTATCCCTTCTCCAGTGGATCTTCCTGATCCAGGAATTGAACCGGGGTCTCCTGCATTGCAGGCGGATTCTTTACCAACTGAGCTATCAGGGAAGCCCAACCAGGGAATACAGTACTTCTTTTTAAATAATATATTCCGATAAGATGATTGGTTCTCATCCTCTTTTCAAAATGGAAAGCCTTTTCTCTAATATGGTATCTGATATGGAACCACCATGACTTTTTATATCATAATAAAGTCCTGTGTTATTTATAATTCTTTTATTGTAACCATGGAAAAGTTGAGGAGCATAACAATATAAGATTATCACTTCCCTTAGGGAAAAAAAAATTTGATAAAATAGGCAGTCACAGGACCTGAATGACTCTATTCATAAGTCAGCTGGAAATGGAAGTGAGGGCCAGTATTCATTAGAATATTTGTTTTATAACAGGAAACTCACCAAGACTAGAGATGTAAAAATAATACTACCAACTACATGATTAGAAAAGGAAAGATGTTCTAGATGCATGTTATTTGTATAGTTTTTATATAAATTTTTTATACTTTTTCCTTTCTTCTACTACATACTCATCTACTTAAGTGGGTCAGACATCGTAAGTTGTTGCTATAGTTTCCAGCTATGTTTATCCGTTGACATACCAACCATCTCTGTGCTTTGGCGTTCTAAGTCCCTTCCATCGTGTTTGACCCAGTGTGACCCCATGGACCGTAGCTTGCGCACTACTCTGTCCATAGGATTCTCCAGGCAAGAATACTGGAGTGGGTTGCCATGCCCTCCTCCAGGGGATCTTCCAGACTCAGGGATCAAACCCACGTTTCTTTTGTCTCCTCTATTGGCAGGCGGGTTCTTTGCCACTAAAGCCACCTGGGAAGCCCCAAGCCAATCAGTCTCCCACAACTTCAGGAAAGAGAAAAACCATTTTTTTGAGAAAGTAATTTAAGGCATAGTCCTAGCCATGAATTGGTTCAGAAAATAACTAACAAGAAAAGCCTGCTGTAAAAATCGGTAAGGATATGAGAATTAAAGTGACCAACTTACTGAATTTTCTGAGTAAAGTAATTTAATAAAACTGAAAGCAATGCAAATATGGAAAAGGCAATGGCAACCCACTCCAGTACTCTTGCCTAGAGAATCCCTTGGACAGAGGAGCCTGGTGGGCTTCTGTCCATGGGGTCGCACAGAGTTGGACACGACTGAAGCGACTCAGCATGCCTGCATGCATTGGAGAAGGAAATGGCAACCCACTCCAGTATTCCTGCCTAGAGAATCCTAGGGACAGAGGAGTCTGGTGAGCTGCCGTCTACGGGGTCACACAGAGTCAGACACGACTGAAGCGACTTAGCAGCAGCAGCAGCAATGCAAGCGTATTTAGAAAAACTCCAATACTCACTGGAACTGAAACAGTAATTGGTTTATCCTGCCTTAGCACAAAGTGGAATTACCCTGTTTCCTTGAGCCCTTGTGGCTCAGCTGGTAAAGAATCTGCCCACAATGCAGGAGACCTGGGTTCAATCCCTGGGTTGGAAAGATCCTCTGGAGAAGGGAAAGGTTATCCACTCCACTGTTCTGGTCTGGAGAATTCAGTCCATGGGGTGGCAAAGAGTCAGATACTTTTGATCTGGAAAATGGTTCAGAGCGTGCTCATTTTGTATGTTGCAAGTGGGAGTGGCTCAAAGCTCAAAGTCTTTCTTGGGCCAGATTAGCCATGTTCAAACTCAAAACTGAAATACCTGATGTTCAGGCATGTTTTATATTGCTAATAAAGAGGAAACTCTATTTTAAAACTATATGAGGGATAAATATAAAGCTCCCAGATCACAGAACTTTCTTACTTTCTATATTAGACTCAAGAGAAAAACTACGGGGAAGTGTCAGATCAAACTCCCTAAACTGCTAGCATCAGCTTTTTGATTAAAACGTTGCTAGAAATTGCTTTAAATCCTGCTAAGACCATTCATTATCTGAAGTAAGACTATTATCTTCCCCTATTAAGGAAGTCTCATTGCCTTCCCATCTAGTTGTGAGTATCAAAAACAAAATGTAAATTGCTTGCTTTTTCTTTCTTGTTTTTTCTCTTGTGTTTTTTTTTTTTTTTATGTCTCTGGTTTGGATAGTCTGTTATGTACAGTAAACCATGTCTGTTAATAGTTGACCATAACTTATTTATGTTAAGTCAGTCAGCAGGTCCTATGTTCCTCAGAGAATCGTATTAGGCCTCTGAGCTCCAACCTACTAGGTGAACTTTGAAGATAATAATTATTTTAGTTACTTATCAGTATGGAATAATAGCTTTTCTTAAACACCATTCATTTGGTGACTCAGTTACTTACTGTCAATTATGTGTGATTAATGATTGAACCCATTTCAGATGGCAAAGGCTTAATAGCCTTTGGCTTAAGGAGGAGCATTGCTATCATTTCCTCACCTAGCTCCCCAAGGAATCTGTGTCAAAGGCATAATAAAACTAAAGGGACTGTAACTCTTCAGATACCAAAAGACTCCTAAATTCCCTAGGTTTTGCAGAATAAACAGCATTTTAACTTTTTCTACTCTTTCTCTTTCTGATGTTTTACAACTCTCAGACAACTTCTTTCCAAATTTTCCACATTCTATTTTAGATGAGATGCCATTATGAGTCATGGAATCTTCTTGGAAATGATTGGGCAAGCCCGTAATATATGAGAGCTTTCTCTCAGCTTTTCAATTCACACTCCTATAATGCAATTTGGAATTATTCTTATATTTAAAATTGAAGTGAAGTGTTAGTCACTTAGTCATGTCCGACTCTGTGTGACCCTATGGACTGTGACTGCCAGGCTCCTCTGTCCATGGGATTCTCCAGGCAAGAATACTGGAGTGGGTTGCCATTCCCTTCAGGGAACCTTCTCGACCCAGGGATTGAACCCTGCATTGTGGGCAGATTCTTTCTCGTCTGAGCCACCATAATTTTAGAAATAATTTTAGTCTATTATGTAGACTAAAATCAGAACTTTAAATGTTTGTTTAGCCTACTTATACTTCTCAAATTATATTTAAGGGGTTATTTTGATTATCCTATTGCACTCCTCTGCACCTGTTTTACCAGACCTCTATTTTTCCTAGATGATTAAAAATATATATATATATATATATATATTTATTTATTTATTTATTTGGCTGCTCTGGGTCTTAGTTGTGGCATATGGGATCTAGTTCCCTGGTCAGGGATCTAACCTAGGACCCCTACATTGAGGAAGTATACACAGAGTTTTAACCACGAGACCACAAGGGAAGTCATCGGCTCGATGTGTTTTTTTAATTTTATCAAATTCTTTAAGACTAAAAACATCCAAAGGGGAGGGTACACATCCTAGGAGTACTCAAGACAATCTACCACAGTTGAGAAAGAAAATATCCCACTGTCTAACAGATCTTCCTCAACTTATGATGGGATTAAGTCCCCAGTAAACGTCTGTTAAGTTGAAAACATATAGTACACCCTACCTATTAGACATCATAACCAAGCCTAACTTAAACCTTCTCAGAATATTTACATTGGGTTACCAGTTGGGTAAAATTCTCCAACACGAAGCCTCATGGATATCTCAATTCATTGAACACTATACTGAAAGTGAAAAGCAAATACTTATCTGGGTCCAAATTGGTATGGACTATTCACCCTTCTGACTGCCTGACTGTTCAGAAGCTGCCACTGGCTACTGCTGTACACCATCACCAAGAGGATCATACAGCATATCCGTAGACTAGGAAAAGATGAAAATTCACAAGTCAGAGTTTGGTTTCTACTGAGTTTGTACTGCTTTCACTCCATCTCCAATGGAAGGAATGATGCTAAAGCTGAAACTCCAGTACTTTGGCCACCTCATGCGAAGAGTTGACTCATTGGAAAAGACTCTGATGCTGGGAGGGATTGGGGGCAGGAGGAGAAGGGGACGACCGAGGATGAGATGGCTGGAAGGCATCACTGACTCAATGGATGTGAGTCTGGGTGAACTCCGAGAGATGGTGATGAACAGGGAGGCCTGGCGTGCTGCGATTCATGGGGTCGCAAAGAGTCGGACACGACTGAGCGACTGAACTGAACTGAACTGAACTGAAAAGGAAGAAATTAAGCTTTATTATTTAACATATCAGCTTCCCCCCATGGCTCAGATGGTAAAGAATCTGCCTACAATGCAGGAGACCTGGTTTCCATCCTCGGGCCAGGGAAGATCCCCTGGAGGTAGAAACGTCGACCCACTTCAGTATTCTTGCCTAAAGAGTTTCATGGAGAGAGGAGCCTACCTGGCTACAGTCCACTGGGTCGCAAAGAGTTGGACACAACAGGGCGATTAACACTTATGCGCTTACACTTACTTAACATACACACTACCACTAGAATGCTCACCCAGTCCTTTGTCAGTCATTCGTCTGTTCTGCAGGGTATCCTGAGAAGGGTGGGCTTCCACTTGAATGGAAACTCTCATTCATCCACCATCAGTGTGTTGCAGTTTTGTGCACTATCGGAAGTCATTGATATGATTAATTTTGTAAAAACAGATCCTCTCAATAGACTCTATATAGTACTTTGTACTGAGATGGGGAGTAATCATGGAAAACTCTTTATCTCCCATCAACATTTTCAGGATGCTTAGGATTAAAAGTACAGCTCCTGGATCCACACGGTCTAGTTCTGACCATAGTTCTGCCATCACCAGCCACGTAGCCTTGAGCAAGTTATTTCACATCTCTGGGTTCAGTTTCTTCATCTGTAAAATGGAGATCATCATAATATCTACTGCACTGGGTTGTACTGAGGGTGGAATAAGTTTACGTATATGCAAAACCTGTATGCAAGTCAAGAAGAAACAGTTTGAACCTGATGGAGTTCAACAGAGCAACAGACTGGTTCAAAATTGGGAAAGGAATATGTCAAGGCTGCATACTGTCACCCTGTTTATTTAACTTATATGCAGAGTACATCATGAGAAATGCTGGGATGGATGAAGCACAAGCTGGAATCAAGATTGCCAGGAGAAATATCAATAACCTCCGACATGCAGATGATACCACCCTTACGGCAGAAAGGGAAGTCGCTCAGTCGTGTCCGACTCTGTGCGACCCCAGAGACAGCAGCCCACCAGGCTCCTCCGTCCCTGGGATTCTCCAGGCAGGAACACTGGAGTGGGTTGCCATTTCCTTCTCCACTGCATGAAAGTGAAAAGTGAAAGTGAAGTCACTCAGTCGTGTCCGACTCTTAGCGACCCCATGGACTGCAGCACACCAGGCTCCTCAGTCCATGGGATTTTCCAGGCAAGAGTACTGGAGTGGGGTGCCATTGCCTTCTCCGTATGGCAGAAAATGAAGAGGAATTAAAGAGACTCTTGATGAAGGTGAAAGAGGAGAGTGAAAAAAACTGACTTAAAACTCAACATTCAAAAAACTAAGATCCTGGCATCCAGTCCCATCACTTTATGGCAAATAGATGTGGAAACAATAGAAACAGTGACAGACTTTATTTTCTTGGACTCCAAATCACTGTGGATGGTGACTGCAGCCATGAAATTAAGACACTTGCTCCTTGGAAGAAAAGCAACGACCAACCTAGACAGCATATTAAAAAGCAGAGACATCACTTTGCCAACAAAGGTCCACAAAGTCAAAGCTATGGTTTTTCCTGTAGTCATGTACAGATGTGAGAGCTGGACAATAAAAAAAAGCTGAACACTGAAGAATTGATGCCTTCGAACTGTGGCGCTGGAGAACTCTGGAGAGTCCCTTGGGCTGCAAGGAGAATCAAACCAGTCAATCCTAAAGGAAATCAACCCTGAATATTCATTGGAAGAAGTGATGCTGAAGCTGAGGCTCCAATACTTTGGCCACCTGATGTGAAGAGCCAACTCATTGGTAAAGACCCTGATGCTGGTAAAGATTGAAGGCAGGAGGAGAAGGAGATAACAATGAGATGGTTGGATGGCATCATCGACTCAACAGACATGAGGATGAGCAAACTGCGGGAGATGGTGAAGGACAGGGATGCCTGGCATGCTGCAGTCCATGGGGTCACAAAGAGTCGGACATGACTGAGCGACTGAACAGAACAGAGAATATATAAGTCTACCACCAAAATAAGCTTTACATATGCTCTAGTTGTGATTACTTCCTGTGCTGTGCTTAGTCACTCAGTCGTGTCCAATTCTTTGTGACCCCATAGACTGCAGCCCTTGGGGCTCCTCTGTCCACGGGGATTCTCCAGGCAAGAATACTGGCGTGGGTTGCCATATTCTCCCTCCTCCAGGGGATCTTCCCAACCCAGGGACAGAACCCAGGTCTCCTGCAATGCACCAGTCCATTCTAGAGGAGATCAACCCTGCGTGTTCTTTAGAAGGAATGATGCTGAAGCTGAAACTCCAGTACTTTGGCCACCTCATTCTTTACCATCTGAGCCACCACGGAGTAGTTAAATGTCAAGATGAATGATGCATTTTCCTCTGATGAAAATACAAGGAATCGAAATTTCCCTGTATTTTCTGGGGTAAGTACTTTCCTTTCAAGGTAAAGTTGAAGCAATGAGTGAGAAAATAACTTTATCCATCCTCCTTTTTAAGAGTACGTGTTTTGAAAGAAATACTTCAGAGAGAAGGCTTTGAAAATGATGTTTGGAAATAGGTAATTCTATTGCAAAAAAAACCCCAAAACTGTGTCATTGAGAACAAACAAACATATGGATACCAAGAGGGGAAGAGGTAGGTGGGATAAACTGAGAGATTGGGATTGACGTGCAGGTGTGCCTGCATGCTAAGTTGCTTCAGTCATGTCCAACTCTTTGTGACCCCATGGACTGTAGCCCACCAGGCTCTTCTGTCCATGGGATTTTCCAGGCAAGAATACTGGAGTGGGTTGCCATGCCCTCCGCCAGGGAATCTTCCTGACCCAGGGATTGAACTTGCATCTCTTAAGTCTCTTGCATTGGCAGTTAGGTTCTTTACCACTTGTGCCACATGAGAAACCCTGGGATTGACACATATACACTATTATGTATAAAATAAATAACTAGTGAGAACCTACTGTATAGCATGGGAGGTGAGAAAAAGAAGGTACAATCTGTTTGTTGCATATATATTAAGTTAACCTTTAAATGCATTCCAGTAAACATTGTTGTTGTTATTTAGTCACTAAGTCATGTCCAACTCTTTTGTGCCCCCATGGACTGCAGCCCACCAGGCTCCTCTGTCCATGAAATTTCCCAGGCAAGATTACTGGAGTGAGTAGCCATTTCCTTCTCTACCAATATATATTAGATACAGACAAATAATATTTTGTTCCACTTATATGAGATACCCAGAATAGTTGAATTCATAGGATCAGAAAGCACACTGGTAGATGCCAGAGGCCAGAGGATGGGTGGGGGGAGGTTTGGAGGAGGAATGGAGATTTTGAGTTTAATGTAGACAGAATTTCAGTTTAGGAAGGTGATAAATTTGGGAGATGGGTGATGGTGAGAGTTGCACAGCAAGGTGAATGTACTTAAAGACACTGAAATATACTGTTAAATACAGATAAAATAGTATGTTTTGTATTATGGGACTTTTACCACAATAAAAAAAACTTGTATGTGTGTTATATTAAAACTCTAATACATGTACACTTAAAATTTTTGGAAACAATTTGTAATGTGTTTAAGTATTTTCCAAATAATGGATTTCACTGGGTCTGAGAATGCTGAGCGCCGAAAAACTGATGCTTTTGAACTGTGATGTTGGAGAAGACTCTTGAGAGTCCCTTGAACTGCAAGGAGATCCAACCAGTCCATTCTAGAGGAGATCAGCCCTGGGTGTTCTTTGGAAGGAACGATGCTAAAGCTGAAACTCCAGTACTTTGGCTACCTCAAATGAAGAATTGACTCATTGGGAAAGACTCTGATGCTGGGAGGGATTGGGGGCAGGAGGTAAAGGGGACGACAGAGGATGAGATGGCTGGATGGCATCACCGACTTGATGGATGTGAGTTTGAGTGAATTCCAGGAGTTGGTGATGGACAGGGAGGCCTGGTGTGCTGTGATTCATGGGGTCACAAAGAGTTGGACACAACTGAGCGACTGAACTAAACTGAAACTCATCTCTTGAAAAGATTAAACACAATGCTTTTAAACTGCAGGCAGACCTCAGGGATTCTGCAGGTTCACTTCCAGACCACTGCAATAAAATGAGTATCTCAGCAGAGTCACAAAACTTTTGGTTTCCCATTGCATATATCAGTTATATTTATACTCTACTGTCATTATATTAAGTGTGTAATAGCATTATAGCTTTAAAAAATATACATGCGCTGTGCCTAATCAGTCAGTCATGGCTGAGACTTTGCAACCTCATGGACTGTAGCCCACCAGGTTCCTCTGTCCATGGGGATTCTCCAGGCAAGAATACTGGAGTGGGTTGCCATTTACTTCTCCAGGGGATCTACCCAACCCAGGGATTGAACCCAGGACTCCCGCATTCCAGGCGGATTCCTTTTACCATCTGAATCACCAGGGAAACCCTAGAACACTGTAGTGGGTAGCCTATCCCTTCTCCAGGGGATCATCCCCCTAGGAATCAAACTGGGGTCTCCTGCACTGCAGGTGGATTCTTTACCAGCTGAGTTAACAGTGAAGCCCAAAATGTACATACTTTAACTTAAAAAATACTTTATTGTTAAAAAAAAAATGGTAATCATCATCTGAACTTTCAACAATCTTTTTGCAACAGGAACATCAACGATCATTGATCACAAATCACCATAGCAAGTAAAAGTTTGGAACATCTCAAGAATTGCCAAGATGTGAAGTGAGCAAATGCTGTTGGAAAAAATGGTGGCCAGAGACGCCAGACACAGGGTTACCACAAACCTTCAAGCTGTAAAAACTGCAGTAACTGCAAAGCATGAGAATGTAAAGCATAAAAAAATGAGGTATGCCTGCAGTTTGCCAGAATTGCTAATTGATAGCAGGGAAGATGGAAATTTCCTTGTCAAGCTTCAGCATAAACCTTTGCAGAACTGGTTGATGAGATAAAAAAGAAAATGAGTATTTTAATAGAAAGAGGCAACAATAAAACATTTCTTCTATTTAAACCCCAATACTCTCTTGAAATATCTTTTCCAGCTGGGAAAGCTATTCAAATGTAGTATTAGAATAATCTAACCTTAACACCACATCTGCAAATCACTATATCATAAAATATTAAGCCAAGATTTTAAAAGAGTAATAATGTACTGATAACAAAGCGTCAAGTAAAAGCAAAAGGCTCTTATATGGAATAACATACCATGAAGTTATTTTAGATATATTTTAGATATATTGATTATTTTACTTTTTTAATTTTGGGTTTATATTGTGTACAATCTGTTACTATGGGTCACAAATACATAATTCATGTGTGTGCAGAAACATTCTTAAGGATGGGTGCAGAAACATTCTTAAGGATGGGTGCACAATTCAAAAAGCAAGATATTAGTTACCTTTCACCATCCCTGTTCCTTGGTTTGGTGTCATCTAAGAATTTAATGACTTTTGTTCTCTTCTTTCTTCACTCAATAACTATTTGTTGGGACTTCCCTGGTGGTCTAGGGGCTAAAATTCCGTACTCCTAATTCAAGGGGCCCAGGTTCGATTCCTGGTCAGGGAACTAGATCCCACAGCCAAGAGTTTGCATGCCACAACTAAAGATTCAGAAGACCGAGGATCCCTCATGCTGCAACTATAACCCTGGGGTAGCCAAGGAAATAAATATTTTTAAAAAACAACAAAACTATTTGTTGAGTGCCTAGTGTGTGCCAGGTATTATGCTAGTTACAGAGAGGTAGAAATTAAAAATGTAATCCTCACCCACATCAGTAGTTTAAATCCTTTATGAAATATATAAAAATATAAAAGGACTAAACTCCGAACTATCACCTGCTTCTCAATTCCCTGACCTCCAAATCAGGCCTTTTACCTAGGGAATGATTCCCCATGGGTTGAGATTTTAATTTGAAACTGGCCATTTGAACACCTACTTAGTTTTTATGTGTTTAAATAAACCATTTATGACCTGTTTTCTCTTCTTAATATCTGCAAGGTGCTTTTAATGCAATCTTATGTAAATATAAACATTACTAATTCAACAAACACTTCCTCTGCAAAGCACTGTGCTAAGACAGAGGGAAGTTTCCAGGTACAAAGACAAAGATATACTGTACTTGCAGGGAGGATTCTATATCCTTGATAAAACAAAAGAAAAAATGAGAAAAACACCTTAATTTTTTCTTATGCAGTATAGATTACCTTCACTATTGAACATATTCCTCAGTATACTGCATTTTAAATTATTTTACCACTTTTGCCTTGTATTGTTTCTTCAAGCCTAGTACCATGTGTTTGGAAGTTTTACAGGCATATTGTTTGGCTTCAACCTGTCTTTCAAATTTCATCTCGTTACTTGTAATTTTAACCCATGATTGGGGTAAATTATTTTTAATTGCTACTTATCTTCATTGGAGAACAATCATGAAAAACAAGTAGAGGAAAATACTTCTGGAAACTAAGATCATAGAATGATCCTATCTACTTAAAATGGTATCCTGTACCATTTCCCTACATAGCAAGAAAATGTGGTGATTTGAGGGATTCAGGGCAAGAAACTGGATCATGTGATTTCCTGAGGTCTTGTTTACTTTTAAACTCTGCAAATAAGCAAAATCCTAAAGCTCACAACCTTTGGAGGAATTTATACCCATTTGTCTTTTTAAAAAGGAAGCCCTATTAACAATTCAGAAACTTTGGGCATGGTATGAATAGCGAAATTTCTTACAAAAGTCTGTGATAATATAAAATTCCATTTAGAAACCTGTTAGCAGCACATAGGGGCTTCTCAAATGACACAATGTTAAAGAATCCACCTGCCAATGCAGGAGATGCAGGTTTGATCCATAGGTCAAGAAGATTCACTGGAGGAGGAAATGGCAACCCACTCCAGTATTCTTGCCTGGGAAATCCCATGGACAGAGGAGCCTGGCAGACTGCAGTTCAGGGGATCACAGAATTCGACAGAACTGAGCATGTATGCACAAAAGTGAAGTGAAGACACTTTAACCTCTGAGCCACCAGGGAAGCCCATGTATGCACATAGACGTATGAATAATTGACCCTTGAAAAACACAGGGGTTAGGGGTGCCGATCCCTGTCTCAACCCCAGCTGAAAATCTGTGACTGTTTGGCATCTCTTCATATCCACAGTTCCACATCCATAGATTCAACCAATTGCAGATCGTGTGTTACTATAGTATGTATTTATTGAGAAAAATCTGCACATGAGTGGATACATACAGTTTAAACCTGTGTTGTTTAAGGGTAAACTGTTAATATATATAAATTATATATATATTACATATATAAAATACCCTTTTAGATAGGCAGGATGGTGGTTCCCCTAAAGATGTCCATCTCCTAGTACCCAGAATCTGTGAATATGCTACATTTCCTGGCAAAGAATTAAGGTTGCAGGTGGAATTAACATTACTAATCTTAAGAATCTTGAGCATCCCTTGGACAGCAAGGAGATCAAACCAGTCAATCCTAAAGGAAATAAGTCCTGAATATTCATTGGAAGGACTGATGCTGAAGCTGAAGCTCCAGTACTTTGGCCACCTGATGTGAATAGCCAACTCACTGGAAAAGACCCTGATGCTGGGAAAGATTGAGGGTAGAAGAAGGGGATGACAAAGGATGAGATGGTTGGATGGCATCACTGACTCAATGGATATGAATTTGAGCAAACTCTGGGAGATGGTGAAGGACAGAGAAGCCTGGTGTGCTGCAGTCCATGGGGTCGCAAAGAGTCGGACCCAACCGAGCAACTGAACAACAACAACAATGTTCAGATAGGAAGAACTGGATTTTCTGGGTAGGTCCAATGGAATCAAAGGGTCCTTAGAAGTGGAAGAGCGAAGCAACAGAAAAGAGTCAGAGAAAGAGATGTGACTCTGGGAGAATGTTCAGAGACATGCAACACTGCTCACTTTAAAGGTGGAGAAAGGAAGGGGACTTCCCCAGTAGTCTAGTGGCTTAGACTGTGCTCCCACAGCAGGGGGCCTGGATTCCATTTCTGGTTAGGAAACTAGATCTTGCATGCCATGGCTAAGACCTGGTGCAGTCAAATGAATATATATATATATTTTTAAGGTGGAGAAACGAGCCAAGAGTCAGAGAATGTGGGTGGCCTCTAAAAGAAGCTGGAAAAGCAAAGGAAATGGATTCACTCCTAGAGCCTCCAAAAAAGAATGCAGCCTGCTGACACATTGATTTTAGCCCAGTAACACCAATATCAGATCTCTAACCTGTGGAACTGTAAGATAATGCATTTCTATTGTTTTAAGTTTCTAAGTTTGTGGTAATTTGTTACAGCAGCAGAAGGAAAACAAATTGGAATGTTAGATTTATAAGCAGCTCTGCAGAGATGCAGCTAAGCTTGGGATATGAAGAATTATCTTTGTTTTCCCCAGTTTTGGAAACCATGCTAATTCAAAAACACTTTCATTTTTGTTTTCTTTATAGAACTAATTGCACGAGTCTGATTTAGCATACTGTAAAAGTCTTTTCCAAATAATGGATTTCACTGGGTCTTAGAATGCTGAGCGCCGAAGAACTGATGGTTTTGAACTGTGGTGTTGGAGAAGACTCTTGAGAGTCCATTATCCTGCGAGTAATGGAAGTGCTGTTGGCTAACTGCTTAACTCATGACGTGTGCTCAGTCTGACTCTTTGTGACCCCATGGACTATAGACCACCAGGCTTCTCTGTCCATGGGATTTTCCAGGCAAGGATATTGGAGTGGGTTGCCATTTCCTCCTCCAAGGATCTTCCCAACCCAGGAATCGAACCCACATCTCCTTCACTGGCAGGGGGATTCTTTACCACTGTGCTACTTGAGAAGCCCTTCTTGATGATAGCAACTAGAAACCTAGGGAGTGATTGGTTAAAATTTATTTCCTGTAATTGTCCTTGATGATGACAGCTGACAATTACAGGAAATAAATTTTACTTAAGAATGCCCTCATTTCTTGTGATTTTCTCACTTGTGTCTACACATCTAGGGTATTATACAAATCAGTTACAAGTTGATGCCCACAGGAGTGGCTCTGTCATCTTCCAGAGAGGTGAGGACAGAGATTGTCAATGGAGGCAGGCCACACTCACTGCCTGCTTCCTGCTTCTATCAGAAGCACATTATCCACATATTGCCTTTAATCCTCATAACCATGCCAATCACACCGTTTGACAGATAAAGAAGTGGAAGTTCTCAGAGGTCACCCAGTAGGAAAGTGGCAGAGCTAAGTCCATTTGATTCCAACCCCATGATCTTTGTAGAGCATCACAGAGCCTCTAGGGACAACAAGTAGTGCTGAGTGAAAGGCAACAAGGACCAGGTGTAGGAGAGTTTACAAACACCTGAGGCACCAGGTGGCACCACCACCGGTACTGAGCGTTGGAGCTGGTGAAAGTGACACAAGTGGCAACTGACACTCAGTCTTGGTGAGTGGCAGGTGGGGGCACCCTCTCTCCAGGGAGCAGCTGACAGCTGCTGTATGTAAGAGCACAGGCCCAGTGTTGCCAGGTCAGTTCATTTTTCAATAAAAACTAGCAATATACATTTTCATGTGAAATGGCATGACTTCAAAATGCTAGGAAAAGGAAATTCCCTTGGTGGGCCAGCAGTTAGGGCTCCATGCTTCTGACGCAGGGGGCAGGGGTTCCATCCCTCGTCAGGGAATGAGGATCCTGCAAGCCAGTCATCATGGCCAGTAATAATAAGAGGAACGAGTTCAGGTTTTCTTAAAACACAGTGCAAGCCAATAAGCCATATCTATCTAGCAAATTTGCCTCTGCTGCTGCTGCTAAGTCGCTTCAGTTGTGTCCGACTCTGTGCGACCCCAGAGACAGCAGCCCACCAGGCTCCCTCGTCCCTGGGATTCTCCAGGCAAGAACACTGGAGTGGGTTGCCATTTCCTTCTGCAATGCATGAAAGTGAAAAGTGAAAGTGAAGTCGTGCAGTCGTGTCAGACTCTTAGCGACCCCATAGACTGCAACCCACCAGGCTCCTCCATCCATGGGATTTTCCAGGCAAGAGTACTGGAGTGGGGTGCCATTGCCTTCTCCAAATTTGCCTCAGGGACTATCAATTTGAGACCACTGCCTAGACCCTAGGGGTCAGTACTCCCCCAAGAGTGGTCCATGGTCAAGTTACAAGAGAGATGTGGAAAGGACTGGACCAGATTTTGACTGAGTAACTTGAGGAAGGAAGGTGCCCTAATCTGAGAACAAGGGAGGTGTATTCTAGGGCATTGAGGTACATTGGATATGGGAGTATGACTCAACTTCTTCACAGAACCTTCTTAAAGAGAACTGTCTAGCCACGAATTAAAGCAACTCTAAACATTTTAACCTACCTGTTATTTTCCCCTCTCCTCTTTCTAATGTAGAAGCACTTTTGGGTGAGTCTTCATTGATAGATATGTTTATCTGCCATATTACTGCATGTTATAATTAGTAGCCGATTTGATCAATTATTTTAATAGAAAATGGATTAATTAATGAGGTGAACTCATATATATGCAAAAAGTTGACAATATATTATAGCACAGGAATAAATGGCATAAGGCTTTGAAAATATTTAATCAAAATAAAACAATATCAAAAAAGAAAACTACAGTTAAAACTTATTGATACACATTTTGAACTAGAAAGCTCTGATTTGAGAAACACAGTTGCAGAAAACACTGAGGGATAAGCTGATAGAGGAGACTGCAAGTTGCACTGCAGACAGCATATTCACCATTATGATTTTGGGGGACTTCCTTGGTGATTCAGTGATTAAAACTCTGAACTTCCAATGCAGGGGTTGTGGGTTCAGTCCTTTCTGGGGGAACTAAGATCCCACATGCCATGCAGTGTGGAAAAAAAATCAAACAGAAAACACTGTTGTGATTTTTCTCCAGCAGAGCTGTACAGTTCCAATGTAGCCATGAGAATGTAGACACCTGGATTCAACCTGAGTTGGAAAGGTTCAAAAGAGGGCCAACAGGGCAGAGGAAGACAGCCCATATGGGGAGTCAGGCCTTTTACACTTGCTAAGGAAAGGAGGAAGTTGCAAGCAGAAAGATGAAGCCAAGGATGTGGGGAACTTGAACAGGTACAAAGTAAGGTTAAAAAAAAATTGCTATACACACTGACACTATTAACAATATTTTCCATTTTAAAGCACACTGTAATTTTCAAAGCATTTTAAAAGATAAACTGTATTATTCAGTTTTAGGTTCCCAACAAACCTGACCAGGAAGTAACAGAGAGCTCCCATAGACCTGACGGCCCACGTATACACAGCCTTTTCCACTATTGACATCTCCCACCAGAGCAGTACATTCATTAAAATCAATGAACTTACACTGATGCATCGTTACTAAACAAAGTCTATAGTTTACATTAAGGTTCATTCTTGGTGGTGTACATTCTGTGGATTTGGACAAATGTATAATGACGTGTGTGTGTGTGTGCGCGTATGTGTTAATCCCTCAGTCGCGTCCGACTCTTTGTTATCCTATGGACTGTAGCCCGCCTGGCTTCTCTGTCCATGGACTTCTCCAAGCAAAAGTACTGGAGGCAGTTGCCATTCCCTTCTGAAGGGAATCTTCCTGACCCGGGGATAAAACCCAGGTCTCCTGCACTGCAGGTGGATTCTTTACTGTCTGAGCCACCAAGAGAGCCCATAATGATGTGTGTTCAACGTTGTAGTATCAAAGAGAATAGATTCACTGCCCTGAGAGCCCTCTGTGCTCTGCCTGTTCATCTCTTCCTTCGCCCCACCCCCACCACTCATCTGTTCACTGTCTCCATAGTTTTGCCTTTTCCAGATTGTCACACAAGAGGAATCGTTCGGTATATAACCCTTCTAGATTGGCTTCTGTTACTTAGTAATATGCATTTAACACCCCCACCCCTCATCTTTCCCTGGCTTAATAAGTCATTTCTTTTCAGCACTGAATAATCTTCCCTTGCCTGGATATACAAGTTTATCCATCCAGTTACTGAAGGATATCTTGGCTACTTCCAAGTTTTGGTGACTGTGAATAAAACTGTCAAAAACTTCATGTGCAGATTTTTGTGTGGACAATGCATTTTTACATTCATAGTCTGAGTCTGAATACAGAGCACATTTTCTAAATCAAATTCTAATGAGCCAAATGCAGCACATCAAATCATATCATTGACCAATATGACTGTTAGGGATTACCCTTTAAGTACACAAGGAAGTCACAGAAACTGTAACATTTACATTAGGAATGAAGAACTCTGTACCAATGGTGTCAATAAATGTTTTGAAGAAGTCTTTTCCCTCATTTCTCTGCTCTGTACCTCCCTAACACTAAGCATAGGCAGCATGATACAGCGGATCAGTGGGTGCTATAGCCGTGTTGTTTTTGTATCCGTTTGTATAACGGGGCTCTGACACTTATGGGCCACAGGAATTGAAGCAAGTTACTTAATTAACATCTTTGTGCCTCTTCTTCCTCACCTGTCAAGCAGGGATTGTTAATAGTGGCTACCTCGTAGCTGAAACGAGTCTATGTTCATACACTCTTAGAATGAAGCCTGCCTGGTACATAAGTACTTGTCAATTAAAATGAAGGGTATGTACGTGGATCTCTTCTGTGAATGCCAGTCTCACAAGCTTGTAGACAATTCTGATGAGGTTGTCCTGTTGAGTCGGACTGTCAGGTCCGTGATTTGATTTTATCCTACTTACAAGGCAACAAGTTAGCTAACTGGTGTCTCACAGATGCTGGAAGAAGACACAAGACCCCTGAGTGAGAGAAAAAGAACTATAGCAAAAAAAGCATGAGCATCAGAATGTCTGTATCAATTCCTCTTGTCTCCAAGTTACACACAGGTGACATGGCAGGGCCCCAGAGAGATACCATACATGCAGTGGGTTGGTGTTGCAGCTGGGGAACAGTAAGCCTGGGGAACCCACTGCTTTTCCAGCAAGCACTAAGTTTAGCCTGCTCTTTGTCCCAGAGGGAGATAATTACTTCATCTCTCAAGACTGCCCACTGCAAACCCAATCATGGGAAATGGTGTGGGTAGAGTGGTAGAGTGCCTCCGTTGTTGTGTGTTGCTATTTAGCTGTTAAGTCCTGTCCGCCTCTTTTGTGCCTGCTAGGCTCCTTGTCTGTGGGATTTTGCAGGCAAGAATACTGGAGTGGGTTGCCATTTCCTTCTCCATGGGATCCTCTAGGTATACCTCCCAGGTATTGAACCTGCACCTCCTGCATTGGCAGGTGGATTTTTAACACTGAGCCTCCAGGAAACCCCAGAGCACCTCCCAGACAGCCCATAGTGGTTCTTGCCTCCCAGTATTCGATCTTTTGTGTGACCCCCTACAGTTGACTATGGACTGGACTTACTGACTCACTTCTAACTAACTGAATATAGCAGAAGTGACAGGATGTTGCCTTTGAGAGGAGGTTTTAAAAGCACTGTGGCTTCAGTCTTGGGCACCATCTTTTGTTTTCTTACTTACTCTAAGAAAGACCACTGTCATGTTGTGGGCTGCCTTATAGAGAGACCTGGACGGTCAGGAAAGGGTGTCTTCGGCTAACAGCCAGGCGAGTGAGCATGGAAGCAGAATTTCCCCCATTCAAGTGAGGACATGACTGCAGCCTTGGCCAGCACCCTGACTATAGCCTTGTCAGAGACCCTGCCCCAGGGACACTCACCCAAGCTGTTCCCAGATTCCGAATCTACAGATATTGTCAGAAAGTAAGTGATTGTTGTTTTAAGCCTCTATGATTTAGAGTAATCTCTTATGTAGTAATATATAAGTAATACAGTCAGGGTCTTGCATTCTGGGCATACTGAGCAAGACATGCAGGGTCATGAGAGACTCACAGATAACCATCTCCCAGCAACAGGGTAAATAGACAACTCAGGGGTCAGCAATGCCATCTTCCCAGAAGAAGCCTTGCAGGACTTCTCTGGTGGTCCAGTGGCAGGGACTCTGTGCTCCCAATGCAAAGGGCCCAGGTTCCATCCCTGGTTAGGGAGACAGATCCTACATTCCAAAACTGAAGATCCTGCATGCCCAACTAAGACCTGGTGCAGCCAAATAATAATAATAATAAGGCTGGCAAGCTTAGTGTCCAGCATGTAGGAAAGAAGCAGATACTGAAACTGGAAACTAGAGTTTGGAAGAAAGCCCAGAGTTGAAACTCATCTTACCAATCTTAGAGCTGTTTTTGAAATTTTTTACTTGCTGGAGGATATAATTTGTTGTTGTTGTCGGTTAGTTGATAAGTCGTGTCTGACTCTGCCACTCCATGGACTGTAGCGCATCAGACTCTTCTGTCTGTGGGATTTTTTAAGGCAAGAAAGAATACTGGAATGAGTTGCCATTTCCTTCTCCAGGGGATCTTCCTGACCCAGGGATCAAACCCGACTCTTCTGCATTGGCAGGTGAATTCTTTACCACTGAGCCACCTGGGAAGCCCTTGAGGACATAACACGGTAGAAAAAAGTGGCTTCTGCTTTGTTTTAAGGCAAGAAAGAATACTGGAATGAGTTGCCATTTCCTTCTCCAGGGGATCTTCCTGACCCAGGGATCAAACCCGACTCTTCTGCATTGGCAGGTGAATTCTTTACCACTGAGCCACCTGGGAAGCCCTTGAGGACATAACACGGTAGAAAAAAGCGGCTTCTGCTTTGTGCGGGTAGTGGGAAGCAAGGTGGGGAGGAATCGTTTTATGGTGTCTAATGCAGAAATGCCTGCACTTCATTCAGTGAACAAATGATCTAGTTGCATATTATTACTCCCTGTACTCATTTGTCTTTTTTTCTTCCAGAGCCCTTTGTAAACTTCTGTTAAATATTTTTCCTGGTCTTATCTGTATGCCAGGAATTCCTGAGTGTCTAATGCCTGAGCCACAATATTAAAGGGGAAATGGCGTCCCCTGGAGGCCAGAGTGGCAATGCTCAGAGACACCAACAGGGAGAAACTAGGAAGGACAGGGAAGGGAGATGGCAAGGTTCTCAAGAAATGCTAGGAAAATATGTGATACAATTTAAAATCCCTCTGATTTAAAAGCCTTTAGGAAATTGACATGAGAGTTTTGTAATTATGTGTGGTGATGGATGTTAACCAGACACTGTAGTGATCATTTCATAATATATATGAATATAGAATTATTTTATATATCTGAAAATAGTTACATGTCAATTAAATCTCAATTAAAAATTGATTCTAAATAAAAGAACTTTTTTTAAAAAAAGAAAGAGGTTGGTATGTTTATCTTTAATACCATAAACAGTTTTTTGGTTTCCTCTTTTTTTTTTTTTCCCAAAGAGAGAGTTAACTTTATATGTAATGAAGGGCCAGATAGTAGTTATTAAAAACATGGTTTTGAAATATGACAAGGCTTCCTTTTGTTAACTTTGGGAAGTTGACAAATCTGAGCCTATTTCTTCATCTGTAAAACATGCATAATATCTTACTGGATTATGGTGAGGATTAAATGAGATTTTATATATTTAATGTCTTTAGCACTTAGTAAACACTCAGTATTTTAAAGCTGCTATTATTACCCACTAATACTACTAGTGGTACTAGCCCTACTATTACTACATTAATGAGATGATATGTTCTACGTAACCACAACTTAATAGTCAATAAAGCAGAAATAGATGTTTTTCTGGAACGCTCTTGCTTTTTCCATGATCCAGCGGATGTTGGCAATTTGATCTCTGGTTCCTCTGCCTTTTCTAAAACCAGCTTGAACATCAGGGAGTTCACGGTTCACGTATTGCTGAAGCCTGGCCTGGAGAATTCTGAACTGAATATAGTATTCTACATGCTGGTAACAGAATTTTCAGATAAGAATTTAAAGACATATCTGGATAAGAAACCTCAATATTTACTTTTGAAAAGCCCATTTTTCCCATGCTGATCTGTAAGTTAAATACAATTTTTATCAAATTCCCAATGGAATTTTTAAATTTAAAAGTTGATTCTCTAGCTTATCTAAAAGAGTAAATGCTTGAAACTAGCCAAGAAAGTTTTGAAAAACAACTGTAGCAAAATAGGACTTGGCTCACGAGACACTGAAAAGAACATGGTAAATAGGATAGTGTAGTACTGATCAAGAAAACATAAGTAGATTGTTGAAGTGGAACAGAGTCCAGAAAATAATGAGGGTTTTTATGTAGAGGATTTCATATATGCTCAAGGCTGTATTCAAGTCAATGAGGGAAAACCGGATTATTCAATACAAACAGCACAAGGATAACTGGCTACCCATAATTTACTAGAGATTTAAAGATCTAAATGGAAAAAAATGAAAGAATAAAATTGTTTTTTTTTTTTTTTTTAAAAAGGGACTTGCCTGGTGGCTAAGACTCTGCACTTCCAATGCAGGGGGAGTCTGACTCTTTGTGACCCCCAAGGACTGCAGTATACCAGGCTTCCCTCTCCTTCATCTCCTGGAGCTTGCTCAGACTCATGTCCATTGAGTCGGTGATGCCATCCAACCATCTCATCCTCTGTCGTCCCCTTCTCCTGCATTCAATCTTTCCCAGCATCAGGGGCTTTTCTAATGAGTTGGCTCTTCTCATCTTATGTTCCAGCAATTCTAAAATATGTCACTGGTAAATGTCCTTTTCCTGTTCTAGGCTCCAATTTCAGACACCACACTGCATTGAGTTGCCATGTTTCCTTAGCATCTTCTAATACATGGCAAGAGTCTCCGTTTCGCCCTGTTTCTCAGAACATTGATACTTTTGAAGAGTACTGCTCAGGTATTAATATTTTGTGAAATGTTCTTCCATTTGGGTTTGCCTGATGTGTTCTCATGATTAGACTATAAGATTGTCCCCTTCTGTCACCTGCTACAATATGGATGAAGCTTGAGGATGCTGGTGGTGGTGGTTTAGTCACTCTGTCGTATCCAACTCTCTTTGACCCCATGGACTGTAGCCCATCAAGCTCCTCTGTCCATGGGATTTCCCAGGCAAGAAATACTGGTGTGGGTTGCCATTTCCTTCTCCAGAGGATCTTCCCAACCCAGGGATCAAACCCACGTCTCCTGCATTGCAGGCATACTCTTTACCACTGAGCCACTGGGGAAGTACCCTTGAGGATGCTATGCTAAGTGAAACAGGCCAGTCACAAGGGGACAGTCACACTGTATGATTCCACTTATGTGAGGTACCTAGAGAAGTCGCTTTCACAGAGGCAGGAAGTAGAACACTGGTTGGCAAGGGCTGGGGTGGAAAAGGAGAATGGGAACTTGATGTTTAATTTCGGTTTTGCAAGATTAAAAGAACTCTGGAGATGGATGGTGGTGACGGTTGCACAATGATGTGAACACGCTTAACACTAACGAACTGGATGCTTTAAAAAGGTTAACATGGTAAATTCTGTTATGTGGATTCTTTTGGAATTTTTTAAAAAGAACCAGGATGGCAATGGATTCAGTTCAGTTCAGTCACTCAGTCATGTCCGACTTTTTGCGACCCCATGAATCGCAGCACGCCAGGCCTCCCTGTTCATCACCATCTCCCGGAGTTCACTCAGACTCATGTCCATCGAGTCTGTGATGCCATCCAGCCATCTCATCCTCGGTCGTCCCCTTCTCCTCCTGCCCCCAATCCCTCCCAGCATCAGAGTCTTTTCCAATGAGTCAACTCTTCGCATGAGGTGGCCAAAGTACTGGAGTTTCGGCTTTAGCATCATTCCTTCCAAAGAAATCCCAGGGCTGATCTCCTTCAGAATGGACTGGTTGGATCTCCTTGCAGTCCAAGGGACTCTCAAGAGTCTTCTCCAACACCACACTTCAAAAGCATCAATTCTTCGGTTTGCGACTCCCTGGACTGTAGCCCACCAGGCTCTTCTGTTCATGGAATTCTCCAGACAAGAATACTGGAGTGGGTTGCCATTTCCTTCTCCAGGGGATCTTCCCAACCCAGGGATCAAACCTGGGTCTCCTGCAATGCAGGCAGATTCTTTACCACTGAGCCACCAGGGATGCCTGAGTTGATCAATAATACAGGATAAAAGGGTGGGTGTCTGAGCATAGAATTCCCAGGTCAGAACCCTTAGAAAAGAGAAATGACATTTAGAGAAAGTGGGAAGTGATTAGATTAAGGTACAGGAGATGGGGATTTTAGGTTTTTAGGACACACACAGGTTTTTAGGACACAGGGGAACCAGTGGGGCATGCAGTGAAAAGACTATTCTGGTTATTCATTACTGTAAAAATAAACCACAAGGAAACATAGCAGTTTGGAAAAAGAAACTAAGTTTCCAATTTCCTGACTGAGCTTAACTACACTGTTTTCCATTGGAAGTCTTTCATGCATGTGGGAATCGCTAGCAGTTCTGACAGGCAGACATCCAAGCAGGCTCACTCATGTGGCTGTCCTAGATGCTGTTGTAGTCTGGGCATTCAGCCCTGGCTGCCAACCAGAGTACTTACATGGACCTCCCCATGACTTGAACTCCCATGGCATGAAGGCTGGCTTGGAGAGGAACATCCCGAGAGAACAGGCCAGAATGCCTAACGAGAAACTGCAAGGCTTCTTTTGACCTGATCTTAGTCCCAAGTGCAACCTCTGCTGCTTCACTGTATTCAGAGCATGTTGCCCAGGTTCCAGGGGAAGGGGTTGACAGTCCACCTCCTGGTGGGGCAAGGCAAGGTCACTTAGTAGAAGAGCATGTGGGATGGAAGATGTGGTTGCAGCCATCTTTGGAAAATGCTATCTGCCATCTTCAATCTCTGAAAGTCCACTAGAAAGGACTCCTTAGTGTCTGCCACCTGGCTTCACTGACAGGCTAGTTCATACTGCTTTCATGTAATCTTGGAAGTACAACCCAGGACTCTAAAAAAATGCCTAGGTGCTGACATGAATGAAAATGTGAAGACCTCTCAGGCGTCAAATAATTAAACAGATATCAGAATCTTCTGCAACATTCAAAGACGTTTATTTAAACTCTGAAAAGTTTGAAACAGTCGTAAAGCTTTTTAAAATAAGCCAAATGATATAAATCAAATAAAGCTGAAAACGAATTTTGATTTTAGACAAATGTCACCATATCAGTGAACCAAGCATATTGCAGCCGTCAACCCCTCAGCCACTAAAAGCTGCCACCAACTGTGAACCTGAGGGGATTTGGGATGGAGAAAAACAGGATACCAGACCTAGATAATTAAGGTACAAATCAAAGAACTGATGGCAGTGAATACAGATTCTGGCATCTCCCCAAACATAGAAAAGCACTAAAGTAATTAACTGACTTCCCTCATGGCTCAGAGGATCAAGAATCTGCCTACAATGAGGGAGACCTGGGTTCGATCCCCAGATTGGGAAGATCCCTTGGAGGCAGGGCATGGCAACACACTCCTGTATTCTTGCCTGGAGAATTCCCGTGGTCAGAGGAGCCTGGTGGGCTACAGTCCATGGGGTCTCAAAGAATGAGATGCAACCAAGCGACTAAGCCCACAAAGTAATTAACAGTTATCTTCTGATGTCCTGACCGTGTGTTAGTCACTCAGTCATGTCCGACTCTTTTCGACCCCATGGATTATAGCCCCCTAGGCTCCTCTGTCCATAGAATTTTCCAGGCAAGGATATGGGAGTGGGTTGCCATTTCCTTCTCCAGGGGATCTTCCTGATCCAGGGATCAAACCTGGGTCTCCTGCCTTGCAGGCAGTTGCTTTACTGTTTGAGCTACTAGGGAAGCTGCCTGGTGTATTTTTTTATTTGTTTGTTTTGTTTTTTGCAAAAACTCCTATATATCCTGGCTCCTCCCTTACCTCTTCAGAACAGTTGTTCAGAGTTATCTGAGAGGCTGTCTCTCCTGCTTAAGTCTGTAAGTAAAGCATAATTCCCAACTTTTAGGTTGTGCTTTTTTTTTTTTCTTCTTCAGTTGACACAATAATCTGGTCTGAAACATAAACTTACTATTCAGTTCAGTTCAGTCGCTCAGTCGTGTCCGACTCTTTGCGACCCCATGAATCCCAGCACGCCAGGCCTCCCTGTCCATCACCAACTCCCAGAGTTCACTCAGACTCGCGTCCATCGAGTCAGTGATGCCATCCAGCCATCTCATCCTCTGTCATCCCCTTCTCCTCCTGCCCCCAATCCCTCCCAGCATCAGAGTCTTTTCCAATGAGTCACCTCTTCGCATGAGGTGGCCAAAGTACTGGAGTTTCAGCTTAAGCATCATTCCTTCCAAAGAAATCCCAGGGTTGATCTCCTTCAGAATGGACTGGTTGGATCTCCTTGCAGTCCAAGGGACTCTCAAGAGAGCTGAAAAGTCAACAGAGGATTCCTCCCTAGACCCCTCAGGGGGAATATAGCCCTGCAGACACTTTGGTGTGGAATTCTGGCCTCCAGGAGTGAGAGAGTGAATTTCTATGACTTAAAGCCATAGTGTGTGGTGTATGTCAGCCCCAGTGCAGCCCTGGCCTGCATAGCTTGCCTGTGCTCTCCTCCGCAGCCCAGACAGCCCAAGAGGACTCACTGGCTCAGGACCACCCAAGAGGAGTCAGACCTGCTGAACACAGAGGGATAACATCAGGAATCCCTCAGCTCATATCTCTCGCAGCCTTTCCTTGCAATTCTTCAAATGGTACTGTCCACAAGGCAATAGTCGGCTAAGGAGAAGCTGGAGAAATCCTACATGACTTAGCAGTGGATTTAAAGATCAGCAAGTGGAAAAAAAGGCACAAGAAGTTTGGGTATCTTTTCCCTTCCTCACAAGTCCTCTCTCATCTAAATTAAGCACTGGTTAGTGTTTCAAACCAGAGATAGTCGATACCTCATAGAAAGACATTCTTACACATTAAAATGCACTGAAAACAAGCTTTGCTTCCTTCTCTTTATATTTAACGTGAGAATTAAAGTTATTAACTTGAAAATTAATGTCTTCTTTACTCACTGGCACCACTTATACTTGATGACACCAAATGTTCCCTTTTTTTCTCTGTGAGGGAGGAAAGATCATAAGAAAAATATGAAGGAAACATGGGAGTTGATGCAATAAGACTTAATATCAACAATATAAATGCTGCTAAAAAAAGTAGTCATGACACAAAATGGCCTAACTCATGCTGGGGAATACTTTTATGGTCTTTTTCGACACTGAATTCCTGATCTCTAGTAATAGGAGTTTTTCTCTGACTCCTGGGTTGACTTTTGTTTTCCTTTGGTAAGGGGTAGTCCTGGCCTGCGCTTAACTGGCCCGCCACCCTCACTCTCCCTGGATGTCTTAGGAGCCTTTTGTCACATGACTTTTATCACAGACTGTCATACTGTCCTGAGTATCATTCTAACTTCCAAGAAGAAGATAGCTTCCTGGAGATAAGCTGCATTTCCAACAAAAAACCCTTGTGTTTCTGAGAAACTCTTTTAGTAAGGAACAGGCCAGAGAACATGGTCTCAGGTGGATTTAATTATTCACCTCGTGAGAACCAGAACTTACCTTTTATCTACTCACTTTTCCATCTATCAGATGTGCACCAGTAAATCAAAACTACAGCAAGGTATCACTTCACACCAGTCAGAATGGTCATCAGTAAAAGTCTACAAATAACAATTGCTAGAGAGGGTGTGGAAAAAAAGGAAACCTTCTACACTGTTGGTGGGAATGAAATTTGGTACAGCTACTATGAGAACAGTATGGAGGTTTCTCAAAAAACTAAAAATACAGTTACCGTATGATCCCAAAATCCCATTCCTAGGCATATATACAGACAAAAGTATAATTATGTCCTTGCTGCTGCTAAGTCACTTCAGTTGTGTCCGACTCTGTGCGACCCCATAGACGGAAGCCCACCAGGCTCACCCGTCCCTGGGATTCTCCAGGCAAGAATACTGGCGTGGGTTACCAATTCCTTCTCCAATGCATGAAAGTGAAAAGTGGAAGTGAAGTCACTCAGTCGTGTCCGACCCTCAGCGACCCCATGGACTGCAGCCTTTCAGGCTCCTCCGTCCATGGGATTTTCCAGGCAAGAGTACTGGAGTGGGGTGCCATTGCCTTCTCTGAATTATGTCCTTACCCAGAACTAAAATTAAAATAACCCCTGGTAGTACTGTTCTCCCCTCCCCTGATTTACTTTTCCCATAGCGTTTACCGCCATCACGCTATTACATTTTGTTAGTTTTGTTTACTGTGTCTCTTCCACACAGCATTTAGTCTATACAGAGATCCACACAGAGCTAAGGGGTTCTGTTTTGTTCACCTCTCTATCCTCAGCACTGAAGACAAGACCTGGCATAGAGTAGGCACACAATATGATCTGCTATCCGGAAAAATGAATAACCGATGTACTCACATTATACGAATACATTCTCAGAGTTTCGAAAGTCTAGCAGTGAAGATAATGCAAAGGCCCCTTTTGAAACTATATCCCTTTAAATATTCCCTTTCCTCAGGGGAACAACCACAATTATTAATTCAGGGATATGAAGAGTCCTTTTTATTTGTCTTTACCCAAACACACGTGGAGTTTTGTTTTTCACTGTTCTTGTTTCTTCTTCTTCTTTTTTTTTTTTTAAAGATGTAAGTGTGTCTTGTCCATCATAAAATAAGCAAGCAAACTTCCTCTTAGCCCCAGGTTACTACTGTAGTTAAGTGAGTGAAGTCGCTCAGTCGTGTCCGACTCTTTGCGACCCCATGGACTGTAGCCTACGAGGCTCCTCTGTCCGTGGGATTTTCCAGGCAATAGTACTGGAGTGGATTGCCATTTCCTTCTCCAGTGGATCTTCCCAACCCAGGGATTGAACCCAGGTCTCCCGCATCGTAGACAGACGCTTTACCATCTGAGCCACCAGGGAAGAACTACTGTAGTTATTACATTATAGTCTTCTTCCTGTTTCCAGCTAAAATCTCTTAAACAGCTTGTTTAAACTTGCTACACCCCACTTCCTCACCTTCTATTAACTTAGGTCCGTCCCTAAAGTCCAGACCCTCCAAAATGACCTCATTTACTCTAGTTACTGCAGGTACCACCTGAAATTTCTACTGACTTTCAGTCCCTCTCCTGAGTTTGAAACCCCCCATGTACCCAACTGCCTATAAGATGTCCTAACTCAGCTGACCCACAGAAACTTCAAACTCCAATGTACAGGGCTGAATTTTCCCCAGAACAGGTCATCTGCAAGTGCTCCCGGGCTTTGTAAATGGCACAAACATACATTTCATGCATTCCTTCCCTCTCCTTTTCTCTGACATACATAATCAACCTCTGATCCCTCAACCCTCGTGAATATTCCTCAAACACCTATGCTTTCTCCATACTTATGGCTTTTTTGCTCATCACCATCAATTTTCGTGGAGATGATGACATTAACCTTTTTATGGTGGTGAACTAACAAAACTCTAGTTTGACTACTCCGAATCCATTTTCTATAGTATAAGTTGTTGTTAGTTTGCGCAGTCATGTCTGATTCTTTGCTACCAAATGGGCTGCAGCATGCCAGTCCTCCCTGTGCCTCACCATCTCCCAAAGTTTGCCCAAGTTCATGTCTATTGCATCAGTGATGCCATCCAGTCATCCCATCTTGTGATGCCCTCTTCTCCTTCTGCCCTCAATCTTTCCCAACGTCAGGGAATTTTCCAATGAGTCAGCTGTTCGCATCAGATGACCAAAATACTGGAGCTTCAGCTTCAGCATCAGTCCTTCCAATGAATATTCAGGGTTGATTTCCCTTAAGATTGACTAGTTTAATCTCCTTGCTGTCCAAGCGACTCTCAGGAGTCTTCATTCCCACCACAGTTCAAAGGCATCAATTCTTTGGCGCTTTGCCATCTATACGGTCCAGCTCTCAGAACAGATTGTGGCCACTGGGAAGACTATAGCCTTGACTATGTGGATGTTTGTTAAGAGTAATGTCTCTGCTTTTCAACACACTGTCTAGGGTTGTCATTGCTTTCCTTCCAGGAAGGAATCATCTTCTGATTTCATGGCTGCAGTCACTATCCACAGTGATTTTAGAGCCCAAGAAGAGGTAATCTGTTGCTAATTCCACATTTTCCTCCTCTATTTGCCATGAAATAACGGGACTGGATGCCATGGTCTTAGTTTTTTTAATATTTAGTTTTAAGCTGGCTCTTTCACTCTCCTCCTTCACCCTCAAGAGGCTCTTTAGTTCCTCTTCACTTTCTGTCATTACAGTGGTATAATCCACATATCTGAGGTTGTTGATGTTTTTCCTGCCTATCTTGATAGAATAAGTAATATTTACTAAAATGCATATTGATTATGTTCCTCCATTGCTTAAAACTCATAGTGGCTCCCCACTGCCCTCAGGACGAATTTCAAACTCCTTAACCAACTCAAAACACCCTGTATGAGTTAGGCCTTGCTACCCCTGCAGCCTCACCTCTCACTCCCCCTCCTCACATTCTACTCCCAATTGAATTACCAGCTGTGCCCCCAGGAAATCATTCTCTACCGATTCTCAAATCTTTGTTCTCTCACCTGCTAGTGCATATCCCTCTCACTTGCCTTCTCCATCCTTCCTAACTTTCTAGTTTCTGTCCTCACTTTCAAGTCTCAGTTTAAATGTCATTTCCACTGGAAAACCTTGCCTGACTTCCTCACCTTTAGAATGGCAGCTCCTTTAAATGGCTCCAGAGCAAACATACAGTACTTTATTCCTAGAGCCCTCATCTCAGTGAGTAGCAATTAAACACGTGTCTCGCCCACCAGGCCCGAGCTCTTTGAGGGCAGGGACTTTGTCTACTTCACAGGTAAATCACTAGCATGGGTTCATGGTGTGTGTGTGTGTGTGTGCGTGTGTGTGTCTGTTTCCCCAATCAGATGTGTTTCTCTGGAGAAGCCTGACTGAAATACAGACCCAACTTATAAACCCACTCTCCCTCTCCCACTTTCCCTCCATATCTTTCTCATTTGTATTCTCTTCCTTACAAAAAAAAAAAGTGATTAGTTTTCATTTCATGAAAGTGAAGCCAGAGAGTAAAGAACATGTTAATTCCATTCAGGTTAAAAGGAAACAAAAGGCCAAAGGGTGCTAGTAGACATATTTTCTTTCTGCATGTATCTATTTTAATGTTAAAAATGCCTTTGTATAAATCTATTTAATGCATTTATTTCCAGTGGGTTTGTAAGTCCCAACTTATGTAAACCACTACATAGCAAATCTTTTATCTCCCTGTAGGTGGACATTTAAATTGTTCTCATCCTGGGTATTTTGTTTGTTTTATTGTTTGTTCATTTTTTTCTGATCAACTAGGTATATATGAAGTTTACAAAGGCTAAGTATACTAGCAACTATAGTTTGGAATAAATCTACAAGAATCAAAAGTCAACATATAGCTCATATTGCTAAACGGTGGAAGCAATTGTAATTCAGTATTCCATGTTAACCCAGAAAAAAATAGAACATGAATTTCTGTGAATAAGGTAAAAAAAAATTACTCCCATCCTTTTGCTATCACAAATAATACTTAATTTTTAAAAGACTAATATAAATAGTCTTTTGTAAATATCAAAATGGGACTATTGGGACAGAGGGGCTTTCCAATTAAAAAGAACTTTCAGGGCTTTCCTGGTGGCTCAGTGCTAAAGAATCTGCCTTGCAATGCAGGAGACACGGGTTTGATTTCTGATTTGGGAAGATTCCACCTGCTGTGGGCCACTAAGCCTGTGCACTACAACTATTGAGCCTGTTGCTCTAGAGCCCAGGAACTGCAACTACTGAGCCCATGAGCTATAATTACTGAAGCCTGAGTGCCCTAGCCTCTGTGCTCCACAACACGAGAAGCTACTGCAGTGAGAAGCCAGTGCACCACAATGAAGAGTAGTGCCACCCCCCACCCCCGCTCACAGCTAGAGACAACCTGCACAGCAACAAACACCCAGCACAGTCAAAAATAAAGTCAATAAACAAACATTAAAAATAGAAGAAGAACTGTCAAATTGCCCCTCCAGAAGAATGTGCCCACTATCTGTCTCACCAGTGGGGATAAGGGGATCATTTCCCAGCCTTGTTAGCAATAAATATTTGCAGTCTTCATTGTTCCTTGTTAATCAAAATCACTGTAGATGGTGATTGCAGCCATGAAATTAAAAGACGTTTGCTCCTTGGAAGGAAAGTTATGACCAACCTAGACAGCATATTGAAAAGCAGAGACAATACTTTGCCAACAAA
>SJYT01071331.1:240339-338527 GCA_006410635.1 Cephalophus harveyi | reverse complement strand
ACAGGGAGGCCTGGCGTGCTGCGATTCATGGGGTCGCAAAGAGTCGGACACGACTGAGCGACTGAACTGAACTGATGATAAACCCACAGCAAACATTATCCTTGATAGTGAAAAATTGAAAGCATTTACCCTAAAATCAGGAACAAGACAAGGGTGCCCACTCTCACCACTACTATTCAACATAGTTATGGAAGTTTTAGCCATAGCAATCAGAGAAGAAAAAGAAATAAAAGGAATCCAGGCTGGAAAAAGTAAAACTCTCACTGTTTGCAGATGACATGGTCCTCTACATAGAAAACCCTAAAGACACCACCAGAAAATTACTAGAGCTAATCAATGAATATAGTAAAGTTGCAGGATATAAAATTAACACACAGAAATCCCTTGCATTCCTATACACTAACAATGAGAAAACAGAAAGAGAAATCAAGGAAACAATTACATTCACCATTGCAATGAAAATAATAAAATACTTAGGAATAAATCTACCAAAAGAAACAAAAGACCTATATATAGAAAAATATAAAACACTAATGAAAGAAATCAAACATGACACAAATAGATGGAGAAATATACCATGTTCATGGATTGGAAGAATCAATATAGTGAAAATGAGTATACTACCCAAAGCAATCTATAGATTCAATGCAATCCCTATCAAGCCTCCAATGTTATTTTTCAAAGAACTAGAACAAATAATTTCACAATTTGTATGGAAATACAAAAAACCTTGAATAGTCAAAGCAATCTTGAGAAAGAAGAATGGAACTGGAGGAATCAACCTGCCTGACTTCAGGCTCTACTACAAAGCTACAGTCATAAAGACAGTACGGTACTAGGACAAAGACAGAAATATAGATCAATGGAACAAAATAGAAAGCCCAGAGATAAATCCACGCACCTATGGACACCTTATCTTTGACAAAGGAGGCGAAAATATACAGTGGAGAAAAGACAATCTCTTTAACAAGTGGTTCTGGGAAAACTGGTCAACCACTTGTAAAAGAATGAAACTAGAACACTTTCTAACACCGTATACACACACACACACACACACACACACACACACACAATGGTTAAAGGTCTAAACGTAAGACCAGAAACTATAAAACTCCTAGAGGAGAACATAGGCAAAACACTCTCTGACATAAATCACAGCAGGATCCTCTATGACCCACCTCCCAGAGTAATGGAAATAAAAGCAAAAATAAACAAATAGAGCCTAATTAAACTTAAAAGCTTTTGCACAATGAAGGAAACTATAAGCACGATGAATAGACAGCCTTCAGAATGGGAGAAAATAATAGCAAACAAAGCAACTGACAAAGAATTAATCTCAAAAATATACAAGCAGCTCCTGCAGCTCAATTCCAGAAAAATAAATAACCCAATCAAAAAATGGGCCAAAGAACTGAATAGACATTTCTCTAAAGATGACATACGGATGGCTAATGAACACATGAAAAGATGCTCAACATCACTCATTATCAGAGAAATGCAAATCAAAACCACAATGAGGTAGCATCTCACGCTGGTCAGAATGGCTGCTATCCAAAAGTCTACAAACAATAAATGCTAGAGAGGGTGTGGAGAAAAGGGCACCCTCTTACACTGTTCGTGGGAATGCAAACTAGTACAGCCACTATGGAGAACAGTGTGGAGATTCCTTAAAAAACTGGAAATAGAACTGCCATACAACCCAACAATCCCATTGCTGGGCATACACACCAAGGAAACCAGAATTGAAAGAGACATGTGTACCCCAATCTTCATCACAGTACTGTTTATAATAGCCAGGACATAGAAGCAACCTAGATGTCCATGAGCAGACGAATGGATAAGAAAGCTGTGGTACATATACACAATGGAGTATTACTCAGCCATTAAAAAGAATGCATTTGAATCCGTTCTAATGAGGTGGATGAAACGAGCCTATTATACAGAGCAAAGTCAGAAAGAAAAACACCAATATAGTATACTAATGCATATATATGGAATTTCGAAAGATGGTAAAGATGACCCGATATGTGAGACAGCAAAAGAGACACAAATGTAAAGAACAGTCTTTTGGAATCTGTGGGAGAAGGCGAGGGTGGGATGATTTGAGAGAATAGCACTGAAACATGTATATTATCATATGTGAAACAGATCGCCAGTCCAGGTTCGATGCATGAGACAGGGTGCTCGGGGCTGGTGCACTGGGATGACCCTGAGGGATGGGATGGGGAGGGAGGTGGGAGGGGGGTTTAGGACGGGAAACACATGTACACCCGTGGCTGATTCATGTCAATATATGGCAAAAACCACTACAATATTGTAATTAGCCTCCAACTAAATTAATTTTAAAAAAGATAAATGCACTCCAGTGTTCATAGCACCATTATTCATAACAGCCAAGATAAGGAAGGAACCTAGGTATTCATTAACAGATGAATAGATAAAGAATCTGTGATATACACACACATATACAAACAATGGAAGATTACTCAGCCATAAAAAAAGAATGGAAGTCTGCTATTTGTGACAACATGGATGGATCTGGGAAGATTATGCTCAGTGAAATGAGTCAGGCAGAGAAAGACAAATATTGTATGTTATCACTTTTATGTGGAATCCAAAAAATAAGACAAATTAATGTATATTAAAAAAAACAGATACAGGAAACAGACTAGTGGCTACCAGTGGGGATGGGGAAGGGTGGGCAGAATAGAAATGGTTAAGAGGTATATGCTACTATGTATAAAATAAACTCCAAGGATATATTGTACAGCACAAAGAATATAGCCAATATCTTATAATAACTTTAAATGGAATATAATCCATAACATTTTGAATTACTACATTGTACAAGTAAAATATAATATTATAAAATCAACCACATCTCAATTTAAAAAATAAAAAGGGAGACATAATACAAATATAGGAACAATTTTTTAATTTAGCAGAAATGGAAAATTCTGTTTAAAATGCACACTACCAAAAGGTGTTTAAGAAATAAAAAAAAAATTCAGTAACTGTTACCAAAAAAAAAAGCCCCACCCCTACCCTTTCCTATGTAAATACTATCTCCATTTTACAAATAATGAAACTAGGTGCCAGAGAAATTAAGTAACATGTTCAAGTTTCCATGGCCAATCAAACAAAACTATTGTGTTTAATCACTATACTCTACCCCTACCTGATACATGCTAGAAGGCATCACAGGAGTAAAAGATGCTGGTCCCTCATAGGATGCTTAGAATCTTTATAACACCATTTCCGAAAATATAGGAACTGGATTCATAGCACAAAAACAGACTGAAAGCCATAGGTATCCAAAGCTATATTATCCAATTGTCCCTTGATTTTTCTCTTTCCACTTGGAGTATTTTTTTCCCTTTTGTTTTTGCTGCTCCTTAGCATTTCTACATGATATACCAGAGATGAAATTTAGTTTTGTTTCTTGTACAAAGAGCTAGGTGAAAGAGAAGGGAGACTGCCCAGGATGAAATTTATCTTGTTAAGCAAAAGAGATTAAGTCATCATAATCATGTTAGAATAGGTAACTAGATACAACTTCATATTAAAGCAATCCTTCTGGAAGTCCTTGCCACTAGACAGGTTAATGGAACTGACATGGAGTAAGTTTCTCTTGCTATATCAGTGAAAACTATAGCATATAAGATAGACCTCATTTTTTTTTTACTACCTTGTATTTTTTTAAACAGTGTTATTGAAGTATAATTGAAATATGAACTATACCTATTAAAGTGCAAATTTTGATTTGTTTTGATATACATAAACACCTGGGGAGCCATTAGCACAGTCAAGACTAATGAACATATCCATCACTATCAAAAGTTTCTTACTGCTCCAGTGCAAGTCCCTCCTTCCTTCCCTCCTCCATGCTCCCCTAGCCTCCAAACACCCACTGATTTGCTTTCGGACACCGTGGCTTTGTTTGCAGCTATTGGAATTCTATACACGTAGAATATGCATACTGTATATATTATTTGGGGGTGGGGGCTTGGAGGCTTATTCACGTTGCTGCATGTGCCAACAGTTTATTCCTTTTTGTTGCAGAGTAGTGCTCCAGGCATACTGTACCATAATTTATCCATTCCCCTTTTGACGGACATTGTGATCTTCTCAGTTTTTGGCTACTACAAATAAAACTGCTATGAACATTTATGTATAAGTGGACAGATGTTCTCATTAAGAGTGTCCACTCATTTCAGAATGGACATATGCTCTCATGCCTCTTGGGTAAATACCTGAGAGTAGAAGAGCTAAATCATTTGATAGGAGTCTACTTAATTTTTAAACTGTTTTTCAAAGTGGTTGTATAGTTTTCCATTCCCATCATCAGAGTATGAGAGTTTCGATTATTATGAATACCTGCCTGTACTCCATACAGTCAAACCTCTTAAGTTTTGTTGTTATTGTTATTGTTTTAGTCACTTAGTCATACCTGATTCTATTGTGACCCCATGGACTATAGTCTGGCAGACTTGTCATTCTAATCGGTGTGAGACTAATAATGATGAACATTATTTCATGTACTTACTTGCCTTATATATTAAGTGCATCTGTTTCAAATCTGTGCAAATCTTTTGCTGTTTTTAATCTGATTGTGTTTTCTTACTATTGAGTCTTGACAATGATTTATATGTTCTGGTTACAAGTCTTTATTAGATGTAAGACCCCACGAAGATGCCCACGTCTCAATCCCCAGAACCTATAAACATATTACCTTCTATGGCAAAAAGGACTTTGCTGATGTGATTAAGCTTAAGGACCTTGAGATGGAGAGTTTACCCTGGATTATCTGGGGGACCACCAGGCACTGTTTAATCTTTTCAGCTGATTCTTTTGCCAGATTTGATTGGTTTCCTCCCATGCATTCATGCCATCTCTGGGATTTTTCTCTGCCCTCTTCTCTCTTCTCTGGTTCTCTGTCTTCTGAACTCTAACCATCTTGATCTATCTGGACTCTGAACTCCATCTCCTCAACACAGTTTTCCAGGCTCCACATAGGTTTGCCCTTCCTGACCCACAACCTGGAATTTCTCACCAATCAGTAAATGAAGGCAAGCACAAGGCCCACCTTTTTATTTTCTGTGTCTCAAGGATCATCTCCAGGGAAAAATCATGGTTTCATATATTTTGTATGGTTTTTGTTCAAGTGGAAGGGAAACATGATTTCTTTTTCTCCATTTTGGCCAACAACAGAAACCCAGTTTCAAGTGTCTTAAAGGCACAATGTTATGGCAGGACTGCAGGCTACTTCACCAAAGAGTGTATATTACCTTATTATTCCATAGCAACAAAGAGGTACCTAAAATAAGTATGTAAACCCCAGCAACTATGTCTTATTCATTCTTGCATACTGAGACATATATCATAGTTTCTGGCCTATAGCACATAGTAACTGCTTGATAAATGTTTTTTAAATTACCATGAGCAAAATAAAGTGAAAAGATAACATAGGAACATTAGATTCAGATGTTGCCTCCTCGACTTCCAAACTTTCTCACTTTGTATATGCTTGACTGTTAGTCTTTCTTACAGAACCAGGCTTTCTCCATACATCAGGGAAGATTTTTCCAAGCAGCTACACTTGCGCATTCTTCCAGCTATGTTACTCTAGAGACAGGATCCCTTTTCCTCCGGTTCCAAATGGAAAAATCCTCGGGAAGAACCATAAGCAGCCCAGATGATCATATGCCCACCCATTTGCCAAGGGAGATCAGGATACTGTGTTTACTGTTTAATAAGGCACTTTCCCATTAAAAGGGCTTCCTTCCCTGACAGCTCAGTTGGTAAAGAATCCAACTGCGATGCAGGAGACCCCAGTTCAATTCCTGGATTGGGAAGATCCACTGGAGAAGGGATAGGTTACCCACTCCAGTATTCTTGGGCTTCCCTTATGGCTCAGCTGGTAATCCAGCTGCAATGCGAAGACCTGGCTGTGATCCCTGGGTTGGGAAGATACCCTGGAGAAAGGAAAGGCTACCCACTCCAGTATCCTGGCCTGGAGAACTCCATGGAATGTATAGTCCATGGGGTCATAAAGCGTTGGACACGACTGAGTGACTTTCACTTTCACTTTTCCCATTAAAATGTCATTTGGAGAAATGTTATACAAGTAGAAAAAAGACAATCAATGTAAGTATCCTATCATTCACAGACAGACAGTATTAAACTTTTAGAACATTTTTTTCCTTTTCCGTGGGTAATTTTCTTTGGGAAGTGGGTAGCAGGGTCACCATGTTATTTAGCCTGGCATTTCAGTTTCTGCTTGTGAATGCTTGGTTTCACTCTTTCTCAGGAAAGTCGGATGGAATTAGAGACCAATTAGACCCTAAAATTTACACCATAAGTCTATGTTTTAGTTGAACACTAGGAAATAAGGAAAGAGAAGAGGAATAATTCTACCTCTTCACTTGTATTGAGAAATGCTGTATCTTTAAGAAACCCACAAACCGTGTTGTTCCCATTGCCAGGCTTGACTCACCTGCATTAAGAAGCACCTGTATACCTTCAGGGGAGTCTCTTTTGAACACCTGTATAAAGATTTGCCTTTAGATATTCCAAAGCACTGTGTCAAAGTTATATTAAAAAGGAGAGTCTTGGCAAATCAGCTCCAGCAATTCTCAAATGGCATATGCCTTATTACACAGATTTTAAAACAAACTCCCCATTTTATCTGGATGAGCCATGCATCAGTGTTTATTGAATATCTACTTTGGGCATAATACTATACATGTTGCTTTGGGGATCATAAAAGAAGTGGATACATGATTCTCACTCTAAAAAAACAAAACCACCCATTTAGTGGGGAGGCAGGTAAAATGGGTTTATCATCTTTATTGTGAGTGTAGTCTTGGAAGAGGTATTAGGATTTTAGAACCATGCATCCCAATTTGACAAACATTCAGTTCAACAATCTTGTATTTTATTGCCCAAACACCATGTTACTCACTGCACTTTTCACTGGTCCCTACAGTTGGTTGGCAACCCAACCTACAGTTAAAGTTATGGTTTTTCCAGTAGTCATGTATAGATGTGAGAGTTGGCCATAAAGAAGGCTGAGCACTGAAGAAATGATGCTTTCAAACTGTGGTAATGGAGAAGACTTGAGAGTCACTTGGACTGCAAGGAGATCAAACCAGTCAATCCCAAAGGAAATCAACCCTGAATTTTCACTGGAAGGATTGATGCTGAAGCTGAAGCTCCAGTACTTTGGCTACCTGATGTGACGAGCTGATTCACTGGAAAAGACCCTGATGCTGGGAAAGATTGAGGGCAGGAGGAGAAGGGGACAACAGAGGATAAGATGGTTGGATGGCATCTCAACTCAATGGACATGAGTTTGAGCAACTCTGGGAGATAGTGAAGGACAGGGAAGCCTGGCGTCCTGCAGTTTATGTGGTTGCAAACAGTCAAACGTGACTTAGCAACTGAACGACAAAATATGAGTGGCTCATTGTCTCTCCCCCCAAGGCTCTTCCTAGAGCATGAAGTGCCTCTTAACAGAGGAGATGGAAATCTCATCCAAATCCCTCCTGGTGGGGCTTTACAAAAATGTGTCCTCTTCTGACTGACCAATTAGAAAAAGGTGTCCCTCTGGTTGGACTAAATAGGAAAATGTGTCCCTTCCCCTAAAGCCCTGGGCTGAGCAGAGGGGACGGTGGAATTTGGACACTATTTGTTCTCCAGCAGTACAATCTACAGGCGGAAACCGCAGCTCCTTATTCTCTGCTCCTTACATTTTAAAATAATAAGCATTTCTAATTCTTTGAGCCAGGTAAACAAGAGCTGCGGGCTTCCCTGGTGGCTCAGTCATAAAGAACCCACCTACCAATGCAGTAGATGTGTGTTCCATCCCTGGGTCGGGAAGATGCCCTGGAGAAGGGAATGGCAACCCACTCCAGTATTCTTGCCTAGGAAATCCCATGGACAGAGGAGCCTGGTGGGCTATAGGCCATCAGGTGGCAAAAGAATGCGACGTGACTTAGTGACTGAATAACTTAGAGCTGTAGAACTCCGTTGCCTTAAATTGTTGCTATGACTTTCTTTAATCTCTTGGATTTTCTTCAGATTGCCCAGGCTTGGTGGGGCACTTATTATTTCAAGAGATATAGGTACCTCTGCTTTTCCCATGTATTGTTAGATATGATGGCAGAAGATCTAAAGAGTTTGTCATAAAAAGCCCCGGGCAGCTGCAGAAGCTTCTGCCAATGCATGCATTTCAGTACTATGACTTATGGGTAAAGACAAGAGAGTTAGAGAATCTTTGAGCAAATACACAATCCTTCAGTGACCCCTCTGGCAATACATCAGAGGTTCTGCAGTGTAGCTCCAGGCAACAAACTGAGGCCAGCCAGAACTGATGTGGGGGCGGGGGTCTTGGCTGTGCTCAGCTTTTGAAAATACCTTCACAACATGCAGCACAACTGGCTTCTGATTGAGTGCATTTGATGACTCCAAACTGGGCCTGATTGCTATTCAGGCTGGAGGGTCTTCGGGAGTGCTTTGGAGAGATCATTATTGTTTGCAAAACTTTCTTTCAAGTAAGGGTTGTCTCAAGGGTATAGCAAGGGTGTTCCCATAACCAACTCCAAATAAATGAAAGCTTAATACTCAGAACATTCAGCCTTTTTATAAGCTTTGTAATTTATAACAAATAAATTTTGTTGGTACTACCAATTTTACTACAGTTTGTACCTTGAAAATGAATATTGTTTTGTAGTGTTAGCCTCTTTGGTTAGAAAATACCTGGATTCCTGGCCTTCTTCAGGTCTGGTATCCAACAGCTATTTGGAAAGCATGAGATTTTCTCTTCTTTCATCTATAGTTGTTTACTCAACCTTTACTAAATAAATAAGAATATCACCAAATGAGAAAGATAAATTAAGCTCCTTGAAAAAGAATTAGGTTGTTTGTTGCTGCAGTATTTATACTAGTCGAGAGCTGGAGGTAGCCTCAGGATCTATTACTAGGTAATGAAATGTGCACCAAGGAATACCATGAAGTGGTTAGAAGAATAACTTAAATGTCCACATAGCAGCATAAATGGGCCTAAACCACAAACTAATGTGAAAGGGAAAGTGTTAGTCACTTAGTTGTATCTGACCCTTTGCAACCTCATGGACTATAGCCTGCCACGC
Organism: Cephalophus harveyi; assembly: GCA_006410635.1. Taxonomy (NCBI): domain Eukaryota; kingdom Metazoa; phylum Chordata; class Mammalia; order Artiodactyla; family Bovidae; genus Cephalophus; species Cephalophus harveyi. The sequence continues at coordinate 329,375 of SJYT01071331.1, read as the reverse complement.
TCCTCTATCCGTGGAAATCTACAGGCAAGAATACTGGAGTGGGTAGCCATTCCCTTCTCCAGGGGACCTTCCTGACCCAGGATCGAATTCAGGCCTCTGGCATTGCAAGCAGATTCTTTACCATCTGAGCCACAAGGGAAGCCCAAATCACATGCTATTTCATGGAATTTCATGGAAAAAATGAAAAGCGGGAGCATACATCATCAAAAAGTCTATGAATAATAAATGCTGGAGAGGGTGTGGAGAAAAAGGAACCCTTTACACTGTTGCTTGGAATGTAAATCAGTGTAGCCACTAGAAAGAGCAGTATGTAGGTTCCTTAAAAAGCCAAAAATAGAGCTACCATATGATCCTGCAATTGCACTCCTAAGCATGTATCCAGAAAAAAACATAATTCACAGTCACAGGATAAAAAAAATCAATACACAGAATTCACTTGCATTTCTATACATTAACAATGAAAAATCAGAAAGAGAAGTTAAGGAATCAATGCCATTCACCACTGCAACAAAAATGATAAAATATCTAGGAATAAACCTACCTATGGACGGAGGAGCCTGGTAGGCTGCATCCATGGGGTCGCTAAGAGCTGAACACGACTGAGCGACATCACTTTCACTTTTCACTTTCATGCATTGGAGAAGGAAATGGCAACCCACTCCAGTGTTCCTACCTGGAGAATCCCAGGGACAGGGGAGCCTGGTGGGCTGCCATCTATGAGGTCGCACAGAGTCGGACACGACTGAAGTGACTTAGCAGTAGCAGCAAGGAGACAAAAGAACTGTATCAGAAAATTATAAGACACTGATGAAAGAAATCAAAGATGACATAAACATATGGAGAGATATTCCATGTTCCTGGGTAGGAAGAATCAATATTGTGAAAATGACTATACTACCAAACACAATCTACAGATTCAGTGTGATCCTTATCAAATTACCAACAGCATTTTTCATAAAACTAGAACAAAAAATTTCACAATTCATATGGAAAGAAAAAAGACCCCAAATAGCCAAAGCAGTCTTGAGAAAGAAGAATGGAGCTGGAGAAATCAACCTTCCTGACTTCAGATTATACTACAAAGCTACAGTCATCAAGACAGCATGGTACTGGTACAAAAACAGAAATATAGGCCAATGGAACAAGACAGAAAGCCCAAAAACCCATGCACCTATGGGTACCTTATTTTTTTTTTTTTCACAAAGGAGGCAAGAATATACAATGGGACAAAGACAGCCTCTTCAATAAGTGGTGCTGGGAAAACTGGATAGCCACATGTAAAAGAATGGAATTAGAACACTTCCTAACACCATACACAAAGATAAACTCAAAATGGATTAAAGACCTAAATGGAGACCAGAAACTATAAAACTCTTTGAGGAAAACTTAGGCAGAACACTCAAATGACAAATCAAAGCAAGATCCTCTATGACCCACCTCCTAGAGTAATGGAAATAAAAGCAAAAGTAAACAAGTGGGACTTGATTAAACTTAAAAGCTTTTGCACAGCAAAGGAAACTATAAGCAAGGTGAAAAGATAACCCTCAGAATGGGAGAAAATAATATCAAATGAAGCAACTGACAAAGGAGTAATTTCCAAAATATACAAGCAGCTCATACAACTCAATATCAGAAAAACAAACAACCCACTTAAAAAGTGGTAAAAAGACCTAAACAGACATTTCTCCAAAGAAGACAACACAGATGGCTAACAAACACATGAAAAGATGTTCAACATCGCTCATTATTAGAGAAATGCAAATCAAAACTACAATGAGATATCACTTCACACCGGTAAGAATAGTCATCATCAAAAAACCAACAAACAATAAATGCTGGAGAGGGTGTAGAGAAAAGGGAACACTCTTGCACTGTTGGTGGGACTGTAAATTGATTCAGCCACTATGGAAGATGGTATGGAAATTCCTTAAAAAACTAGGAATAAAACCACCATATGACCCAACAATCCCACTCCTAGGTATATACCCTGAGGAAACCAAAGTTGAAAAAGACATATGTATCCCATTGTTCACTGTAGCACTATTTACAATAGCTAGAACATGGAAGCAACTTAGATGTCCATCGACAGATGACTGGATAGAGAAGTTGTGGTACATATACACAGTGGAATATGAAGGCCATAAAAAGGAATGCATTTGAGTCAGGTCTAATGAGGTGGATGAACCTAGAGCCTGTTATACAGAGGGACATAAGTCAAAAAGAGAAAGAGAAATATCATATTCTAACACATATATACAGAATCTAGAAAAATGGTACTGAAGAATTTATTTGCAGGACAGCAATGGAGAAACAGACATAGAGAACAGACTTATGGACATGGGGAGAGGGGAGGAGAGGGTGAGATGCATGGAGAGAGTAACATGGAAACTTACATTACCATATATAAAATATAGCCAACGCAATTTGCTGTATGTCTCAGGAAACTCAAACAGGGGCTCTGTATCAACCTAGAGGGGTGGGATGGAGAGGGAGATGGGAGGGAGGTTCAAAAGGGAGGGGATGTATGTATACCTATGGCTGATTCATGTGGAGGATGACACTCCTGTTGTGGAGGTGAGGACCGAGGGATGTGAGTGTGACTTATGTCCCTTATGTTAATATATCTGCATGTACATCACGTAAGCCTCATTCCTTTCATAGGAGTCATGTTTTACACAGCGATGTCTATCCAGCTTGCCCCAAAGATGGCCTATTCTAGACACAGAGGCTGTCATGGGCTGAACTGCAGCCTCTCCAAAATTCACAGGTTGAAGTCCCAAATCCTCAGTACCTCTGAAAGGGGCTGCATTTGGAAACAGGGCCTTTAGAAAGGTGGGTAAGTTAAAATGAGGCTGTTAGAGTGGGTCCTAACCTCACTGACTTTATAAGAAGAGGCAATTAGGATACAGACGCATAGAGGGAGGATTGGGTGAGGACAAAGGAGAAGACGCCATCTACAAGGCAAGAGGAGCGGCCTCATCAGAAACCAACCTTGCCAACACCTTGATCTTAGACTCCAATACTGAGAGAAAGTAATTTCTGTTCTTCAAGCTACCTAGTCTGTGGGACTCTGTTATGGCACCCCTCCCATCACTTCATGGGAAATAGATGGGGAAACAATGCAAACAGGGTCAGACTTTATTTTGGGGGGCTCCAAAATCACTGCAGATGGTGACTGCAGCTATGAAATTAAAAGATGCTTACTCCTTGGAAGGAAAGTTATGACCAACCTAGACAGCATATTCAAAAGCAGAGACATTACTTTGCCAACAAAAGTCCGTCTAGTCAAGGCTATGGTTTTTCCAGTAGTCATGTATGGATCTGAGAGTTGGACTGTGAAGAAAGCTGAGCGCCGAAGAGTTGATGCTTTTGAACTGTGGTGTTGGAGAAGACTCTTGAGAGTCCCTTCGACTGCAAGGAGATCCAACTAGTCCATTCTAAAGGAGATCAGTCCTGGGTGTTCTTTGGAAGGAATGATGCTAAAGCTGAAACTCCAGTACTTTGGCCACCTCATGCGAAGAGTTGACTCATTGGAAAAGACTCTGATGCTGGGAGGGATTGGGGGCAGGAGGAGAAGGGGATGACAGAGGATGAGATGGCTGGATGGTATCACCGACTCGATGGATGCGAGTTTGGGTGCAGTCCGGGAGTTAGTGATGGACAGGGAGGCCTGGTGTGCTGTGATTCATGGGATCACAAAGAGTCGGACACAACTGAGCGGCTAAACTGAACTGAGCACACTAATATGTGTGCTAACCTGATTTTTCTGTAAAGAAACTAAATGTAACCACAAGGTCTACCTCCTGTAAGGTTGTTCAAGGCTTACTTTTTTTTTGGCCACACTGCGTGGCATATGGAATTTTAGTTTTCCAACCAAGGATCAATCCTGTGCCCTCTGCAATGGAAGCATGGAGTCTTAACCACTGGACTGCCAGGGAAGTTCCAAGACTTGCATTTTAAGGAAAACCTATATTTTTAAAGATTTGGACAAGAAATCCAAGACATCCCCCCAAATCCATTTTCCTTTTTGAAAAATATTTACACAATATATTGATACAGTAAATTACATCATTTTAACTGCAATTTGTACAGACATTTGGACATTAAAAATGCCTGATCTGGGCATATATGAAGGGTATTTTCTTTTGTCATCTATAAATTTATACATTCAACAATAGAAGTAAAACTCAAACTTACTAGAATGTGAAAGTGATAAAGATAATTAAATCAATAGGAATTATTTTGACAAAAAGCAAATTATAACCAAAAACTTTTTGGATCACACCAAAAACCATATGCATTGAGAATTACAGATCCATTTGCATGTCTCCTTTGGGAAACTGTCTATTCAGCTTCTCTGCCCATTTTTAAATATGGTTGTTGGGGTGCAGGTTGTTGTTGAGTTGGATGAGTTCTTTATATATTTTAGATATTCACCCTTTATCAGATATTTTGCCAAAGAAGACATACAGATAGCCAACAGGCACATGAAAAGACGTTCAACATCACTAATTATTAGGGAAATGCAAATTGAAACCACAATGAGATGTCACCTCATGCCTATTAGAATGGCTATTATCAAAAAAGCAAGAAATACTAAGTGATGGCAAGGCTATGGAGAACAGAGAATCTTCATACACTGTTGGTGGGAATGTAACTTGGTATAGCTACCATGAAAAACAGTATGAAGATTTCTCACAAAATTAAGAAGAGAACTACTATGTGATCTGGCTATTCCATTTACAGGTATTTGTTCCAAAGAATACAAAAACACTAGTTCAAAAAAAGATATGTACCTCTGTGTTCACTGCAGCATTATTTACAATATGCAGCCAAGACATGGAAACAACCAAAGTGCCCATTAATAAGTGGATAAAGAAGATAGGATATTCATATTTAATATGTGTATTAATTATAAAAGATACATTATATATGGGCTTCCCAGGTGGTGCTAGTGGTAAAGAATCTGTCTGCCAATGCAGAGACACAAGAGTTGCAGATTCAATCCTTGTGTCAGGAAGATCCCCTGGAGTAGGTTATGGCAACTCACTCCAGGATTCTTGCCTGGAAAATTCCATGGACAGACGAGCCTGTGGGATACAGTGTGTGAAGCTGCAGAGTTGAATACAAATAAGCAACTGAGCATATTATATATGCACGCACAATGGAATATCACTCAGCCTTTAAAAAAGAATGAAATCTTGCCATTTGTAACAATATGGATAGAGCTTCAGCCTATTAGGCTAACATGAAATAAGTCAGATGGAGGAAAACAAATATCATATTATTTCACTCATATATAGAGTATAAAAACAAACAAACTAAGTGAATAGCCAAACAAAAACTAGACACAGATACAGAGAACAGAGTAGTAGTTACCAGAGGGTAAGTGTTGGCGGGAGATCAGAATGGATAATGGGGATCAACTGTATGGTGACAAGTGGAAACTAAATTTTTGGTGGTGAGTGCATCATAGTGTATACAGCAGCAGAAACATAAGGTTATACACATAAAGTGTTACCTCAATAAAAAATAAATTTAAAAAAAATTAAAGAAAGAAAAACAGACCCATCTCAAACAGAAATAATGAATAAGTTCTTTGATTATTTGTAACACAATTAATTAAAATAATGATATATACAAATACATGGGAAAAATATAAATTGCTGCTGATTTAACAAAATTCTGATTCCATCCAAGACACTAAGAGAAAATTTGTATTGCTCTGCCTAAACAAGTAATCACTTTTCAGGGACAAACTACCTACTGAGTGCTATCAATTCAAAGATTATTTAAAAGCTGACCTGCATTAGAAATCTTGAGCTACTCTGATATCTTATAGCTCATACATGAAAGAAACCAGATTGACGTTTTCCCTCAATAATCATAAAAATAATCAATAAAATCATAAAAAAGAGATGAGACCATATTGATAAATGAAGAGAAAAATAAAATCCACATACACTTAGAAATTAATAGACTATTAAATGATAGTTCAAAAATAAAAATTTAAATTTAAAACACTTAGAAATGAATAAAGCTTGAACATATAACTTGCAGAGGTGAAAATGGCACTTCCAATGAGGGAGTGTTGTAGAAACGAATAGAGATTGAAAATGAATGTGTTAAATGTCCAACTAATAAGTTAGAGAAAACAGGATAAGTCTGCAGGAAGGAGATAACAATGACAAGAGCAGAAATGAACAAAATAGAAAAAAATTACAAAAGATAAAAATCAATAAAACCAAAGTTGGTTCTTTAAAAATATTTACTAAAAGGTTAATCTCTCGTAAAAGTGATCAAGGAAGAGAAGGCGAAAGACAGCATGATCAATACTAGCATTGAAAAGGGATGCATCATTTATCTCTGTTATATCCATGGTTATAATAGTAACAGTACTATGAACAAACATATTAATATAAAATTGAAATTAAAGACAAAATGCAGAAATCCTTGGGAAAATATATCCCAAAAGTAACTCAAAATAAATATCTATTATATATGCAATAGGCAAATTCTACCAAATTTTACGAAATGAGTAATTCTAATCTCATACAAGCTTAGAAATGTAAAAAGGGGGAAAACTCAGGAATATATTCTCTGGGGCATTTTTAACTTTGATACTAAAACTTGAAAAGCTTGGTACAAGAAAATTACAGGTCAATCTATTTTGGGAACATGATGCAAAAATTTTAAATAAAATATTAGCAAACTGAATCTCACATGTACAGAAAAACAAAATATACCATGACCAAGTTGCATGTTTATCCCAAGATTGAAAGACTGCTCTAATATTAGAAAATCTACATATGTCAGTTACCGCATAAAATAAAGGAGAAAAACAGTGTGATCATCTCAACAGATGTAGAATAAAAACTGTATAACTTATTTTTGATAAAAATCCCTAACAAATTAGAAACAGAGGAGAATTTTCTCACCCTAATAAAGGATAGCCACCAAAAACTTACATAAACTATCATTTTAAGTGTGGAACATTGAAAATATTCCCTTTAAAAGTGGGAACAACACAAAAAGTTCCACTGATAGTAAACACTGTGATAGATATCCAAGCCAGTGAAATAAAGAAATGAGATACAAGGAATGGAAAGGAAGAAAAACAGTCATTTTTCACAAATGCTGTATATATAGACATAGAAAACCCAAAAAAACCTATAGATAACTTATTGGAACTATGAGTTTGATGAGGTAGCTGGCCAAAGATCAATACATAAAAATCAATTGCATTTATATATGCCAGTCCACAAAGAGTAAATGGACTCTAAATACCCATTGAAAATGGCACCAACAATGGCTGATTCTATGCGGCCCAGATTTCATGAAATGTACCCAAAAATTATCCCAAATTTAATCAAAATACCTGCAATTCAAGACACTCAGTGTCTAGGAATGAATGAATAGATAAAGAAAATGTGGTGTATTTATACAATGGAATTCTATTCAGCCATGAAGAAAAAGGAAATCTTGCCATTTATGACAACATGGACAAACCTTTAGGATAGTATGCTAGGCGAAATAAGACAAAGACAAATACTGCATGGAATCACTTGTATGTGGAATCTAAAAGAAACTCAAAAAATGAACTCACAAATACAGAGAAGAGATTGGTAGAGGTGGGGAGTGGGCAAAATGGGTGAAGGTGGTCAAAAGGTACACAGCCTCACTTGCTTTCAAAGGACAAAAATAGGCTATATTTCAAAATTTAGGTCCTGGGAATATAATGTACAGTACAGTGACTAGAGTTAATAGTGTATTATATATCTGAAAGTTGCTGAGAGTAAATCTTAAAAGCTCTCATCATAAGAAAAAAATTGTAATCATGTGTGGTGATGGACGGTAACTAAACTGTGATGGTCATTTTGCAATACATGCAAATATTGAAGCGTGTTGAACATATGAAACTAATGTAATTTTATCTGTCAATTATATCTCAATATAAAGAAAGAAATTCAACGGAAGTTTCAGCACGTTCTTTCTTGAAGCCCTTCAAGACAATCACTAGAAACTGCCAACACAGAGAACCTGACTTTTATGCATTCGTAAGAAGATGGCAGTTTATAGTTAACCGAGGGCGGGGATACACAAAAATGGCAGGTGTTTCCTACTTCTTCAGAACAGGCTGCAGGTGATTTTATTCCAAATCACTGATGATTTTAGCCTGGGAACAACTTCCAGACATTGTCTTACCTATTTCCTCTGGTTACACATATACGTACAAGAACCGAGAACCAAGCTGTTAGCCAAGTAAAATGACTTGTCCAGCATGATGTAAAGTGTTACAAATTGCCACTGGCAATTCCTTAATGCCCAATCTTGAGGACTTCCCAGTAAGTCAGAGGAAAAACTTTTTTTCCCACTAATTCCTTGTACCCTGGTAAATCATAGGGTACTCGCAACAAACAAAGAGAATTGACCCAAAAACTTCTTTCGGAGAAGAGCCAAGAAAATGTGAATATGGTTTGGGTAAAGAAGAGTTTAACTGGAGTGTGAGGATTCATTGAAGAGACATGAGGGAGAAGGCATCACATGGTTCTCAATTCATGGTCTGGGGACCTGGGACACTTTTCATAGTCTGAGAGGTCAAAGCCATTTCCCATTTACACTGAGATGTGGTTTCCCTTTTCACTTTTCACTGTCCTTCTCTCTAAGCATACAATGGAATTTTCCAGGGGCTACATGACCTGTGATATCACAACAGACTCAGTGCAGAAGCGGGTAGGAGAATATAGCTGTTTTCTACTAAATCAGACACTGGAGAGATTTACAAAGATGTGAAATGATGCCTGTCTTCTAATTTTTTTGAAAAAGTTATCTTTTCATAAAATGTGTTAGTTAACATTATACTAACATATATTTGTTATTGTTATTTTTAAATATATGAGTCAATATTTTTGAAATTTCTTCAGTCTTAACTTCCAATACAGTAAATGGTGACAAATGTTACCTGTCCAAATGAAGGCTCTTTGAAGTTCTCAAGAACTTTTAAGAGGGAAAAGGGATCCTAAAACAAAAATGTTTAAGAATCACTGTTCTAGATTTCTAAAACTATGCTGAAGAATTTATCTTTCACTCACAGGGAGTGGCTTGTCATTGGAGGGGAGGGTTTTGACCAGGGAAGCGCAAGGTCAGAGACAGGCTTTTGGGAAGACTTATCTGACTTACTTGTGGGTAGCTGGACAATGAAGGGGGGGTGAAGATAAAACTATTAAGAGACCATAAAAATGCAGTTGAAAAGCAGTGACACGGTGGGACGAGACAGAAGTAGGCAAAAGGATACAGTAGTAGGATTCATGAGTGAGGCAACCGATGGGACTCAAGGGGTACTGCAGGGAACCTGATGGATGTGCTCCCGAGTTGACCAAGATTGTGGTGGCATCCTTAACGGAAGTAGGGAAATGGAAGTAGATATGTTTCATGGTGTTGAGTTTACTCTCTGACACGTTCACCTTGAGGCAAAACTGTGACTCTGATGAGCAGATAGCTGGAAACGTGGAAGAGGAATTTGAGAGAGGTTTGTTCACGTTGGACATGTGGAGTTGAGTGGGTTTGAGATGAAGACATTCCCCAGCGAGACACAGGGGGAGATAAAGATGGGGAGCAAAAAACCCAGAGGGGCAGCAGCGGCGTGGTGAGGGAAGCTCGGATCCTAAAGGCAGCGAAGAAACTGGACTTTGCAACGTCTCAGAAGACAGGAAGGAACACTTCTAAAAGAGAGTAAATGGCACTCAGAAGTCCATAGGGATGAGGGGCTAAGAGAACTGGAAGACCCCCTGGAGGAGGGCATGGCAACCCACTCCAGTATTCTTGCCTGGAGAATCCCCAGGGACAGAGGAGCCCGGCAATCTATAGTCCTTGGGGTAGAGAGTTGAACACGACTGAAGTGACTTAGCATACACACACAGGGAATTTGATATGTAATTTTATTGGAGAGGTGGTTGTGAGTTGGACCACTGGGGCAGAGGAATGAGTATAAGTCGAGAAAGCCTAAAAAGAAGCATGGCAGCAAGAGAAAAGAGAGAAGGTGGTAGCCTGCTCAGAGAATGGAAAAACTCTCTGAGGATGAAGATATTCAGAGAAAAGAGCAAAGGTACCAATTAAATTCTCTCTTTGGATTCAGTAAGAGGATGTCTGAAAAAAGGGAGAAAGACTGATTAGTATTGTAGAAAATGAGTGGACAGAATGTGAAAGAAAAAAAAAAATGTATGACACTGTTAAAGGTAGCAGAAATGTAGGGCCACCTGAACTGGGAGAGATCAGCGCATGCCAGGATTCTACGCCTGCCAACAAAACAAAATACAAAAAGGTTCTCATTCCAGCAAACTCCTGGAGCTTTGGCAACAGGAAACATTCAACTCAGTTTCCTCTGAAAAGTAGAACTCAGGGAGATCTTATTTTTGCGTATTCTTCTTTATAACTGGAAAGTTATCAATTTTTTGATCAGGAGTTTGTATTTCTTTTATAATTAAAAACATTCATACTTTTTAACACTGTGTCAAGGCCACAGTTTTATTTTTAATTTTTTTTAAGGCTGCACTGCTCAGCATTCGACTTCCCTGGTGGCTCAGATGGTAAAGCATCTTCCTACAATGCGGGAGATCCAGGTTCGATCCCTGGGTTGGGAAGATCCTCTGGAGAAGGAAATGGCAACCCACTCCAGTACTCTTGCCTGGAAAATCCCATGGACGGAGGAGCCTGGTAGGCTACAGTCCATGGGGTCACAAAGAGTCGGACACGACTGAGTGACTTCCTGATCATTCACAATCTTAGTTCTGCAACCAAGAATCAAACCCGTGCCCCCCACATTAGGAGCATAAAGTCTTAGCCACTGGACTGCCAGGGAAGCATCAGGGCCATGGTTTTAAACAATCTATCCCTGAGGAATAGGAAGGAAATATTATTACTTACTACTCTGTATATTACTTGTTACTCTCTATATATTCTCACTTATTACTATATATATTTATACTTTAGAATTTCAAATGTGCATGAAATTAAAACATTTTAAGACTTTCAAAACACTGTCATAAAGAGGAGAAACAAATAGTTGATGTTGCATTCTCTGATGTTCAGCATTCAGTGCCAGGCACAAGGGTATAAAGTCCTTGCCCTTGGAGTGTAAACAGATGGGACATAATGCAAAATAGTTTCTAAGTGCTAACCCCCTGTACAAAGCAAAAATGTCATGGCACAAGTTATAAGGCCCTTGGGACTGATAAGAAACAAAGTAATTTGATACTTTCTAGAGCAGTGTCAGTGGGCTTCTGGGGACAGGTTTTAGAAATTAAGAAAAGATTGAATGATGGTAAAAATGCATCAAGTGTAAACCACTCACCTGAAATCACTGCTGGGACAAAAAGCAGTTTATAGTAAAGTGCTTCAGAGTCCATGCTCTAAAGTCATTAACACATGGGTATGAATCCTGGCTCTGTCTCTTCACATCGAGTAGTCAATGGCACCCCTCTCCAGTACTCTTGCCTGGAAAATCCCATGGACGGAGGAGCCTGGTAGGCTGCAGTCCATGGGGTTGCTGAGAGTTGAACGTGACTCAGTGACTTCACTTTCACTTTTCACTTTCATGCATTGGAGAAGGAAATGGCAACCCACTCCAGTGTTCTTGCTTAGAGAATCCCAGGGACGGGGGAGCCTGGTGGGCTGCCGTCTATGGGGTTGCGCAGAGTCGGACACGACTGAAGCAACTTGGCAGCAGCAGCAGTCTTCAGTAAATCACTTAATCTTAAAAGGGGATAATGGTAATATTTGCTACATAAAGTCTCACAAGAATTAACTGATGCTACATGTAAAACATTTAGTTGGGTACCTGGCATATTGTCAGTGTTCAATAAATACTTGTTATTTTTACTTGTCAAGTTGCATTTATGTCTGTTATAAAATATAAATGTAGCAAACATGGGCCTCCATAAATTCAATTAATATTTACAGTCTACTACTAGTTGTTTATGCTAATATAAAATAATATAGCATGAAAATAAAGATTCATTACAATAAATGCTTTGAGAACACCATGCCTGCAGATATGCCACAAAATGTATGAGATATTATTCCTGCCTTAAACACTAATTTGCAAACAAGATTTTAAAAGATATGTAACAATACAGGTCAGCTAATGCCGTGTTCCAAATGCGTGATTTGGATCAAAGTGGTTTCAGAGTTTGAGGGTTAAAGAAATCGCCGAGCACAGAAAGAACTAGGAAAGATGTTTCAGGGATAAGATTTGATCTGAAGAATAGGCAGAACTTACGAAAGTCGAGAAAGGAAAAGGGCATCCTGGGGAGGGAAAATGTGATAAACAGAACTAGAAACAAAAAAATGCACCTCATCTAAATGAACATGGTGTCCTGGACTGTATCCTAGGAGAGCCAAAGGACATCAGCAGGAAAACGGGTGTTTGGTTAAGAGTAACACATTGATGTTGTTTTGTTAGTTTGAGAAAATGGCACATGATAGTGTAAGATGTCACCATTTAGAGAAACATTTAGGTGAGGAGAACAGTCTATTCATCAGTATCTCAGGGAGACTGGTTCCCGAACAGTATTCCTGTGGATACCAAAATCAGGGGATGCTCAAGTCCCCTATATAAAATAATGTAATATTTGCCTAGAACATACGTACAGCCTCCTGTATACTTTAAATCACCTCTAGGTTATTTGTAATACCTAATCCAGTGGAAGTACTATGCAATTATAATTGATGGCTTGAAAGAAGTTCAAGTTTTGCTTTGGGGAATTTTTTGGAATTGTATTTCCATTCATAGTGGTTGAAATCTACAGTTGCAAAACCCCCAGATTCAATGGGTGAACCATATGTAGAAACTATCTCTACCATCTCCTTCTCTATAAATCTAAAGTTACTCCAAATTAAAGCTTATCTTTAAAAATGAGTTTGTGGAAAAGTAAACAAATATAACCAAAGCTCAGAATTTGGTTAGGAAAATACTGGTGAATTTAAACAAATGGGTGGAATAAGGGACCAAATAGTAGAGGACTATGCAAGCCTGGCTGGAGATTTTGGACTTCTGCAGTCCTTGGTCACTGACTGTAGAAGGATGGTTCCGTGTTTGAAGGAGAAAGGGGCAGAGCCAGCCTTGAAACGGGTGCTCTGACCCCACAAAGGCTTGAATGTCATCGCTATTAGTTTGTACTTGTTCAATCCCACACTCCCTGAAAAACAAATAACTCACATTTTCGCTTTCATATTTCCCCCCGTTATTAGAATCCTAATGCTGGGTTAAATGGAACCAGAACTCACAGAACCTTTCCGAGTTCATAGAACAAACTCTGAATCAAAACAGAACCAGAACATACAGATCCTTCTGGAGTCCATGCCAAGACGTACAGATCCTTCCGGCAATCAACTGAACAAACTCTGATTAAATGGAACCGGAACTCACAGAACTTTCCAGGGCCCACTGAGCAAACTCAATTCAATCACAACTCACAGAATCTTCCAGAATCCACTGAGCCAACTCAGAATTAAATGGAACCAGAGCTCACACAACCTTCGGAAGCCCACTGAGCAAGCTCAGAATTCAACCGCACCAGAACACACAGAACCATCCAGAACCCACCAAGAAAACTTTAAATTAAATAAGCAGAACTCACCCGAAGCTCTGCGCTCGCAGAACCTTCGGCAGTCGGCCAGGCATCCCTCCGCACCCGCCGTGCGCTGCGCTGTGCTCGCCAGTCCCCGCAGCCCGGCTGCTTTGACTCCTACGGCCCCAGCAGACACCTCACTGCTTTGCGTTGCTGCCTCTCACTGAAGTGGGGTCGGGGGCTGAATGCTCCTCCTCCCTGTGAACCAGGAGCCCACCCATTGGCATCACCTGGATCTTGTTAAGGTCCTGCATCCTAGGCCTTGGGTAGCCGATGGTTAGAGAATCTGCGTTTGACAAGGTTTCTCAATTATCTGTAGCTACATAACAAACTACTCCAAAACGGAGATGTTAAGCCAGCAAACATTTACGATCTCACACCTTTGCCGAGGGTCAGGGACACCTTCATTGGAGGGCTCCTGCTGAGTGCTTCCTAAGGCTGCAGTGGTGGGGGGTTAGTCGCTCAGTCATGCCTGCCTGTTGCGACCCCGTGGACGGGAGCCTGCCAGACTGCTGTCTCCCTGGAATTTTCCAGGCAAGAATACTGGCGTGGGTTGCCATTTCCTTCTCCAGGGGATCTTCCCGACGCAGGAATCCAACCTGGGTCTCCTGCATTTCAGGCGGATTCTTTACCTGCTGAACTAGGAGGGGAGCCTCGGCAGTAGGACGTGGCCAAGGTTTTCCTTGGTGGCGGGGGAAAGTCCACTCACTGCCTGGCCAGTTAATACTAGTGTGACCAGACGTGACAGCTCTCCATCACGGGGCCTCTCCACCCCACAAGACAACCTGAGTGTCCTGACAACATGGCAGCTGGGGTCCCACGGCAATGGTCCAAGAGGGAGCCAGGAGGACATCCCGGCACCTCCGAAGTCGCCTGTGTCGTTACACAGGTCATGTGTAATGACATGATCTGCCTCACTCAGCCTGGGAGGGATACCCAGGGCCGGGACTGCAGACCAGCAGGCTCACTGGGGCCGACCTGAGGCTACCGACCCTGCCCAGTATAGTCGGGGAAGCACCAGCTTCACCCAGAGCTCACAGCCCTGATCGTGGGGGCTGGGAAGGTTTTTGAGATTCCTTGGCGTTGGCAGGATGTGGGGCCTCCTTCAGGGTAATGGGCTGCTGGCACTGTCCAGTCTGGAAAAGTTTCATCCAGCCCTTGCTGCAGACGCCAGAAGGATGAACGCATCGAGACTCACTGACCCGTTGACACGCGGGGCTAACTGAACACCGTGGTGGCTTGTGAGCACCACTGTCTTCCCAAGAAGCCTAGGTGACTGGCTCTCCCACTAGCGTCCCCATCCCTCTGCCCCCCATCAACACAATTTCTATGTTTACCGTTTTGGTGGGTGTGAAATGGATCTCATAGTTATGTAAATTCCCAAGATTAGTTACTAAGGCTTACTAGCCATTTAGATTTCCTTTGTGTGAAATGCCAATTTTTCTACTATGGGGTTTCTTTCTTGACCATTGACATCTGTTATATATTTTGGATACTAATCTTTAGCAGTTACATGTGTTACAAACAACAGTTCTGATCCTGGGGTAAACTACCAGAAGCTGGGGAGATGCAGATAACTGATTGACTTCTCCCCCGCCTCACCCCCCAACCCTAATCATTCAAGCCTTCATGACTTGGCCTCACTCAATAGCCATAGTCTTGGAGCGGACTTTTTCTTTATGAAAAATTAGTATTGGAATGAGGTGCCACTTCTGCTGTATAGCCAAGAACAACCCCTTGGAGGATATTGCTTCCTTGAAGAGAAGGATTAAAAATCAACAAAGCCCTAAGTTATGAAAATGTGAGGCAAACAGGCAGTCCTGCCAGTGAAAGTTTACATGTAGGTGTAGGTGTGTAAAATGACTGTGTTTGTTGCTTACCAACATTTGACTTTCTCCTTAAGGCGCAAAGCGATGATCCCTTGTTGGGAGGAGTCGAGGTGGTCCCATCCAGAAGGATTGAAGTTGGCTCTATGGGGAAGATTTATTTCAACACCTCAGGATGCTGGGGCTGGGTTTTTTCCAACATGGTCCGCCTGGCACTGTGCTAAGCTTTAAGGGGAAATGACTGGGCATGTGACTATGATGTTAAACAGAAGTGTCCTCAGGGTTCAGGGGGACGCTACTGGGGTGATGGAAAGAACAGAGCTGTATCAATAGGAGTCTCTAAGCCAGCATGAACAGGTTTCCTGCCATCAGAGTGTGCAGGACCACCTGTAACCTCACATGGCAGACACCCAAGGCCTGGCGTTCGTGGACTGGTCACGCTTCCTGGTTTTCTCTCTCTTCCTGGCTTCCTGCTGCAGAACTGATCCGCTTTGAACTAAGTTCTAGTATTCCAACCCAGGTAGGGTGGTTGGGGGAGGCTTTGGGGAATAAGGAGACTTCCTGTCACTGAGGGCAGGTGGGTGCTCAAGCAATACACTGAATAAATAAAAGGTGAGGTGTTTATACTTCAAGCTAGTACGTGGATCATTCCAGATACACTACTGACACAGATTTCTACCCAGTGAGTCATTTCCCTTACGGTCTTTCTCTAAGTTTCTTAAATGTATTCCCATAACACCTGCAGTTAAGCTCAGTGTTTCTGGGAATGTAAGAAGCAAAACAGATCTCTGAGAAAAATGGACCCACAGGGTAATAATGAGGGCTTTGAGAACAGGAAATCTGCATGTGCTGGCCTGGTTCTTTATGCTTCTTCTTGCTCACCTCCCAGCAGGCTGCCTGTCTGAATCCATCTGTAAGGACACTTGCAGGATCCTCTAGGTTAGCCATTCCATGAAAGCAAGAGTTCTGTGTTCCTTAGTGACCTACAGGAGGGCCAGTTAAAAGCTCAGTAAATATTTATTTAAAAAGATGAATCTAGAGAGCTAAGGGACATGGAAGTATCTAAATACTACCATGCAGGATTGAAGATGAATGATGGTTCATTTCTGCCCATTGAAAACCCTATAGGGAGAGACCAGTTTCCTCGGAGAAGATTTGGTGCAAGGAAGGAACACGTTAATACAAGATACCCTGGGGAGAAAGCCTGTGTGATGGAGGGCTTCAGTCTAGGTCTCTCGGAGTTAAAATGAGCCAAAGAACATTTGCTTACTGACAAGTATCCATATCAAGAGGAAATAGAGAGCTTCAAAGAAAGGGAAGTAAACCTCAATATTCTGGGCCTGATGCCAGATATTCTAGCACATGAAAGATGACCGACAAAGGAGACAACACCTCGAGACCTATTCCAGACTGTATATTTTCCTCCCTTTGTGGGTCAGCCGCTGTTGAGTAATGTGTGTCCAGGAAGTAATAGAGAATGTGAGGAAAGATGTTTGCTGCTGCTCTCTCTGTAACTCGAGGAGCCGCACTGTCAGGAAGGCTTGAGGTCCCAGTCATGTTGTGATGTCTAGACTATGTGAGAAGAAACGGGATGATGGTAAGATGTAGCTTATCCAAGGATGCTTGTGGCTGAACGTGTATTAATAGTTTGATCCCCCTCCCCCCAGAGTGAAAAGGCCAAGGCAGCCTCTGTGCTGCGCTGCGCTCAGTTGCTCAGTCCTGTCCGACTCTTTGCAACGCCACGAACTGTAGCCCGGCAGGCCCCTCTGTCCATGGAATTCTCCAGGCAAGAATACTGGAGTGGGTTGCCATGCCCTCCTCCAGGGAATCTTCCCAACCCAGGGATCGGAACCCAGGTCTCCCGCACTGCAGGCGGATTCTTTACTGTCTGAGCCACCAGGGAAGCCCCAAGGGAGCCTCTACTTACTGGGAAAGAGGAATATTTTATCTTTTTTCTTAAATTGTTGCCAGGTTAGGAAACTATTGTTTCAGGTTTTCTGGGACTTTGTACCATGTTTTTCTCCTTCAGTTCAGTTCAGTTCAGTTCAGTCGCTCAGTCGTGTCCGACTCTTTGCGACCCCATGAATCGCAGCATGCCAGGCCTCCCGGTCCATCACCATCTCCCGGAGTTCATTCAGACTCGCATCCATTGAGTCCGTGATGCCATCCAGCCATCTCATTCTCTGTCGTCCCCTTCTCCTCCTGCCCCCAATCACTCCCAGCATCAGAGTCTTTTCCAATGAGTCAACTCTTCGCATGAGGTGGCCAAAGTACTGGAGTTTCAGCTTTAGCATCATTCCTTCCAAAGAAATCCCAGGGTTGATCTCCTTCAGAATGTACTGGTTGGATCTCCTTGCAGTCCAAGGGACTCTCAGGAGTCTTCTCCAACACCACAGTTCAAAAGCATCAATTCTTCGGCACTCAGCTTTCTTCACAGTCCAACTCTCACTTCCATACATGACCACAGGAAAAACCATAGCCTTGACTAGATGGACCTTAGTCAGCAAAGTAATGTCTCTGCTTTTGAATATGCTATCTAGGTTGGTCATAACTTTTCTTCCAAGGAGTAAGCATCTTTTAATTTCATGGCTGCAATCAGGCTAATATAGAGAATGATCTAGTAAATCACCTGTATCTTGCTACTTGTTCAGGTTTCCCTGGTGGCTCAGAGTCAGACATGAATGAGTGATTAATATTAACTCTTGCTACTTGTAGCAGGAGAAGAGTTTTGAGAAATGTAGAATTTTGAAAAGGCACAGGGTTTACCTGATCTGAAAGGTTTATACCTAATTCAGGCAGAGTGGGGAGGCTTTCTGCAAAGATGAGAACTGCAAAGCATAGGAGTCTGAAAGACTGAAAGAGCTACAGGCTCTAAAAATCTTGAGTAGAAAAATAAACACCTTTAGGGAATGCAAACTAGTATAGCCACGATGGAGAACAGTGTGGAGATTCCTTAAAAAACTGAAAATAGAACTGCCATACAACCCAACAATCCCATTGCTGGGCATACACACCGAGGAAACCAGAATTGAAAGAGACACGTGTACCCCAGTCTTCATCACAGCACTGTTTACAATAGCCAGGACATGGAAGCAACCTAGATGTCCATCAGCAGATGAATGGATAAGCAAGCTGTGGTACGTATACACAATGGAGTATTACTCAGCCATTAAAAAGAATACATTTGAATCAGTTCTAATGAGGTGGATGAAACTGGAGCCTGTTATACAGAGTGAAGTAAGCCAGAAAGAAAAACACCAATACAGTATACTAACGCATATATACGGAATTTAGAAAGATGGTACCGATAACCCTGTATGCGAGACAGCAAAAGAGACACAGATGATTGAACAGTCTTTTGGACTCTGTGGGAGAAGGTGAGGGTGGGATGATTTGGGAGAATAGCATTGAAACATGTATAATATCATATATGAAACGAATCGCCAGTCCAGGTTCGATACAGGATACAGGATGCTCAGGGCTGGTGCACTGGGGTGACCCAGAGGGATGGGATGGGGGGGAGGAGAGAGGGGGGTTCAGGATGGGGAACATGTGTACACCCGTGGTGAATTCATGTCAATGTATGGCAAAACCAATACAATATTGTAAAGAAATTAGCCTCCAATTAAAATAAATAAATTTATATTTTAAAAAAGAAAAAGAAACACATTTAGAAAATTTATTCATGCGGGCTGGGTTCTCACTACTCTAAAAGTAGAGGTAAGATTTAGCAAGCCACAACATTTTTACAATTTATATGCTTTTCCTTATTAGTGAAAAGACCATTTAAGAAAAGCAATTTTGGCAAAAGAATAAACTCGTAGTGAGGCTGTTTTACACAATTAGCATTATTGACATTTAGGAAACCTAAGTAGAACAAAGTTAATAAAACTATAACAGGTATTCATCATGTTCTTCAGTTTTGGTTCAGTGTATTCCCTTATTAAATAAATATTTCAGCATAAATAGTATATTGATCACTTACGAAAGGAAACCCAGAGTCCAAACATGTGAGTTTAAAGTAACACTTGGGGAGTTGCTTCCTTTGCAGATGTGTGCTGAGCGCCTGTGATGGGGCCGACCTTGTAACGGGTCTCTTGAACACGCAGCTGAGCAACACCCAGGCACTTGCCTTGTGAGCAGCTCATATAATCCAGGCAGGAGATGCTCACACAAAGGCAATTCACAAAATAGGGGACACTGAGCTCGTGCCGAGTGCCAGCCAGCACTATACGTAATTCTCACAATCTTACCATAGAAAGCCTATTAATCCATTTCCTAGATGACACAAGGAGCGTCAGTTCCTTGCCCAACCTCACAGGGCTAACCTGCCCCCAGAGCTCTTGAAGCTTTCCTCTGCTTATGTGGAATATATACAATGATGGGCCTGTAAGTGATGGACACACGCACAGTATTATAAAAGCACGGAAGTAGCACTTTTGACTAGGTTGGTGGGAATAATGAGGGAAAGCTTCCTAGAGGAAGCCAGGCCAGAAGGAAATTCTAAAAGATGTATGAGTATTAATGTTACCAGCCAGGGTTCTCGGCCTTCTCCAATCGATGGAAATTGACTAGAGGCCAGACAAGAAATTCAGGCAAAGCTTTTCTGGGGCCCCTGCTGCAGCAAGTGTGAACTCAGACAACAAGCTTGCTTGCTCCCTGAGGGGCCTGAACTTGTTCCTTATATGGGGTGAGTGGGCGTGTGTCCGGGCATCGGGCTGGAGGGGAGCTTAAGGTGTTTTGCCCACCCCTCTGGTGCAGGCGATGACCATGTGCAATACCCCGATGACCATGTGCAGTACCCTGCCTTTACTCCTGGCTCCTCAGAAGTGGCAGTTGGGGTTTTTGGTCTCTTTGTATCTTTTAGGTCACGAATTTGCTCCAACTGTGCATATATGCCATTGTTTTTCTTCTCATACGGTTTCTTTGCATTTTGTTGCTCAAGGAGCGGTGTGTCCAGGTGCAAGCAATGTGGCACAGGGCCCCAGGCCCCAGCCCGTCTCAGTAAGTTGATGGTTGAGGGGAGGTAGGCAGGAACTGATGCTGGAGAGCCCTGTGAACCTTCCCACGGAGCCTGGACTTCTCTCTGTTTGCAGGGAGAGTCTACCGAAAGGTTTTAAGCTGGGAAACAACACGGCTAGACTTTTAGATCCATCTTCTCTGATGGCTTTTCAGAGTGGTGGATCTCAGAATTAAGCATTTCTCTGAGGGCTTTTGGGTTTCCCTGGTGGCTCAGCTGGTAAAGAATCTGCCTGCGATGCGAGAGACCTGGGTTTAGTCCCTGGGTTGGGAAGATCCCCTGGAGAAGGGAACGGCTACCCCCTCCAGTATTCTGGCCTGGAGAATTTCATGGACTGTATAGTCCATGGGGGTCCCAAAGAGACATGACTGAGCGACTTTTACTTTCACTGAGGGCTTTTGAAACAGAGGGCTGGGCCCCATTTCCTGAGTTTCTCATCCAGTCACTTTGGTGTGAGGCCTGAGAATTTGCGTTCCTAACAACTGATACTGCTTTGGCTGCAGGCGCCACACTTGGAGACCTCCACTATTGTTGTGCAGGATGTATTTGAAGGGAGCGAGGCTGGAGACCATTTAGGAGGCTAATATCAGTAATTTAGGAAAGAGAAAAGGAAGTCTAAAATCTAGAACTAGAGTATAAGCTCTATGAGAACAGGAATTTTGTCTCTCTTATTTAATTCTGTATTTCCACCATCAAGATTACTGTCTGAAAGTGAACATGTGAGTCACTCAGTCGTGTCCGACCCTTTGCTATCACATGGACTATAGCCCACCAGGCTCCTCTGTCTGTGGGATTCTCCAGGCAAGAATACCGCAAGGGGTTGCCATTGCCTTTCCTAAGGAATCTTCCCAACCCAAGGATCAAAACCGGGCTCCTACATTGCAGGCAGATTCTTTACCATCTGAGCCAACACAGAAGCCTCGATTACTGTCTAGCATATAGTAAGTGCTCAATAGGCATTCACAGAAAAAAAGATGGAGTTCCAGGTTCCTAACGTGGATGACTATGAGTGATGTCTTGAATAGTGGTTGATAGACACTACAGGATGAACGACAGCTTTGGGATGGAGATGGTGATATGTGTTGGATATGTTGCATCTGAAGAATGTGTGAGAGTTCCAGGGGAATAAAATCATGACAGTTGGGTGTGAGAATCTAAAGCCCAGAGCGTGAGAGCTCTGGTCCAGAGATACCCGTTTGGACCCCACTGGCAAGTGGATAGCTGGTACTTAGAGCCAGGAGATTGGTCAGTGAACTTGCTCGAGTGGGGCAGTTGGAGTGAGAAGAGCCAAGAGTGAAGCACCACAATGTATGGAACAAGTAAAGAAGAGGGAAGACAAAGGAGATGGTCAGAAAGGCAGGAGAGAGCTGGGGGAGTGCAGTCATGGGAGTCAGGGGTTGTAATTATTTGCTTTACTTTTTATTATATAAAATTCCACACATAAAAAAGAGTGGAAGGAGTAATATGATTCCCACAGAGCCCTCAACAATGGTTAACTCACAACCAATCTTATTTTACTTTTATTTCTACCCAGTTCCTCCTGCCAACTAAATGATACTATTTTTTAAATGAAAAACACACATCATATTGGTTCATTAGCAAATATTTCAGTACATGTCTCTAAAAGGTAAGAGCTCTTTACACAAACAGCACCATCATGTTAATTCAACTAGTCCTCTAGTTGAATGGATATTTGGGTTGTTTCCAGTCTTTTACAAAGTTTTTGAGAATGAAGGAACAACTTGTAGTGCCCAGTGAATCTGAGCCATCTAATGGAAGACATTGAAGAATTCATTGGATTTTGCAATACAAAGGTCAGTGAAATCTTAACCAGGGCTAAGGTGTACATACACAAGCTACCCAGCAGTATGCAGTACCGAGCTTGGCAAGGCTGACATCATGGTGCAAACAGAAATCAGAATACAGTGGGTCACCATGACTGTAAGAAAATGGAGGCATCAGGACGTATAAACTACTCTTTGAATAAGTTGGACAGGAAAGGACACAGAATTGTAACCGGATAAGCATTTGGAAATAAGGGGTTTTATTTGGGGGGGCTCTGTTTTCTATATTTATGAATGTATTTATACAGCATGTATGGAGATATAGAGTTAAAATGAAAAAAGAAATGTTGATGGCAGAGAAATGCTGTAATTCTTCATTTTTGAAGAGAAGACTTGCAGTTGAACACATGGTTGGAAAATCTAAATATGTAACAAGCATCTTAAAAAAAAAAAAAAACATTTCCTGAAATGTATAGGATCTCAAGTCGCCACGTAAAGGCAACTTTCACTGGCCTGATTGTTGTCCCCTTGAAGCTTATTATAAAAGAAGCATTTATCCTTACAACAGCATTCTATGATCTTTGCTACATTTCTATCACTACTGCCTAGCTGAAACCACCATCTTTTCTTGAGACCTCCATAGTAGCCTCTGAACGGCCAGCCTGCTTTCATTCTTTATTCTTATGTGGTTCCCCTTTTCTACAGAGGACCCAGGAAAATGTAACTCAAATCCTGCCTCTCCCCTGCTTTAAACCATTCAGTGACTCCCTATTGCAGTTGAAAAAGACTCCAAAGTCCTTGGAAGAGTGTGCAGATGATGATCTGTAACTTTCTCAGTCTCCTCTCTCTGTCCACATCTTAGCTCAAAGCTCTTCCCTTAAAAGGGCCATCTCTGGCAGCCCTACCTAAAACAGAACCCTGCCCATTCCCTAAAGTCACTATTTATCACCACGTCCTGTTTGTCCCCCTGGCTTAAATGATCACATCTTCACTCATCTTGTGTTCATTGTCTGTCTCCCCAATTAAAACACAGACCAACCGAAAGGAAAAGCTTTTAGTTCATTGTAGCAACCCCGAGGCCTTAAACAATGCCCAGAACACAGTAGCCACTCAACAGACATTTACTGACTCTATTAATATTGTTCTTTGACTCTTGCAAGGACCTGTTATCTTTGTACCACTTATTTTCTCTCCTTTGCTTTTACACAAAGCATTTCAACTGAACAATTATGACTTTGGGGAATCAAACTTTGAAATGGACAAAATGGAGTGTGAGTTCCTTAACAACAAAATGCAAACTTTAGGGAGCTTTATATAAGCAGAGTGGAGTATCCCTGAGTTAACTGGAAAAAAAAAAATCCTGATCACCTTGTCTCAAGTGGAAAAGTGCAACATTAGCCTTTCTTTTGAAAGATGAGATAACTTGGAGTATCTGCAGATGCAGAGTGGAAGAATCCTTTAGGGAACCAGAAGAAGGGTATTCTTGGTGAAGGAGTAACCCTTTTGATCCAGCTGTACAGATAAATTGCAACCCACAATACTAATGCCTGAGACTGCCTAGTTTGGAGGAAAAGTATTAGCAAGCCAATTTGACTACAGATCTATGGCTAAATATTCGAAGCTACTTTATAGATAATGAAGATTCTGTTTTGAGTTCCACGTCCCTGACTTTTGAGTTTGGTTATTGTTTGTCCCCATACTCAGCAAACAAAGTGAAGTGAAGTGAAGTCGCTCAGTCGTGTCCGACTCTTTGTGACCCCGTGGATTGTAGCCCACCAGGCTCCTCTGTCCATGGGATTCTCCAGGCAAGAATACTGGAGTGGGTTGCCATTTCCTTCTCCAGGGGATCTTCCCGACCCAGGAATCGAATCCACATCTCCCACATTGCAGGCAGATGCTTTAACCTCTGAGCCACCAGGGAAGCCCCCAGGATGGCTTGGATATCCAACTGAATCAATCACATTTAAGCCACTGTCTTCTCAAGAATTTTTGGAGGATAGCTGATAAATAAAGTGTTATTTCTTTATTTATCAGCTATCCTCCAAAAATTCTTGAGAAGACAGTGGCTTAAATGTGATTGATTCAGTTGGATATCCAAGCCTTATAGAGCAATTATTGCTGATCATTGTTTTAATTTTCAAATAAGTTTCCTCATCACAATGGCTATAGTCAGAAAACATTAGCTAGAGTAAATTACAAAAAGCAAGATTTTTTAAAAGATTTTTTAAACATTTTTTAAAAGGTTGACTGTATTTACACAACGGACTTTGAAGGTGATACCTGGGCCATGCCACGCTCAGTTGTTTCAGTCACGTTTGACTCTGTGAGACTCTATGGACTGTAGCCTCCAGGCTCCTCTGTCCATGGGATTCTCCAGGCAAGAATACTGGAGTGGGTTGCCATGCCCTCCACAGGGGATCTTCCTGAACCAGGGATCAAAGCTACATTTCCTGTGTCTTCTGCATTGCAAGAAGTTTCTTTTTTTTCTCTCTCTTTTTTTAAAAAATTATTTTAAATTGAAGGATAGTCATGTATGGATGTGAGAGTTGGACTATAAAGAAAGCTGAGCACCGAAGAATTGATGGTTTTGAACTGTGGTGTTGGAGAAGACTCTTGAGAGTCCCTTGGACTGCAAGGAGATCCAACCAGTCCATCCTAAAGGAAATCAGTTCTGAATATTCATTGGAAGGACTGATGGTGAAGCTGAAACTCCAATACTTTGGCCACCTGATGCGAAGTACTAACTCATTTGATAACACCCTGATGCTGGGAAAGATTGAAGGCAAGAAGAGAAGGGGATGACAGAGGGTGAGATGGTTGGATGGCATCACCGACTCGATGGGCATGAGTTTGGGTGAACTCCAGGAGTTAGTGATGGACAGGAAGGCCTGGCGTGCTGCAGTCCATGGGGTCGCAAAGAGCTGGACATGAGTGAGCAACTGAACTGAACTGAATTGCTTTACAATATTGGTTTGATTGCTGCCATACATCAACATGAATCAGCCATAGGTATACATATGTCCCCTCCCTCTTGAACCTCCCTCCCACCTCCCGTCCTTTCCCACCCCTCTTGGTTGTTACAGAGTCCCGGTTTGACTTCCCTGAGATACAGCGAATTTCCATTGGCTTTCTATTTTATATACAGTAGTGTATACAGTTCCTTGCTACTCTTTCCATTTGTCTCACCCTCTCCTTCCTCTCCCCCATCGTGTCCACAAGTCTGTTTTCTATGTCTGCGTCTCCATTGCTGTCCTGCAAACAGGTTCATCAGTACCATCTTTCTAGATTCCATATATATGCGTTAATATATGATGTCTGTTTTTCTCTTTCTGACTTACTTCACTCTGTATAATAGGCTCTAGTGTCATCCACCTCATTAGAACAGACTCAAATGTGATCCCTTTTATGGCTGAGTAATATCCCATTGTATATATGCACCACAACCTCTTTATCCATTCATCTGTCAATGGACATCTAGGTTGCTTCCATGTCCTAGCTATTGTAAATAGTGCTGCAATGAACATTGGGTACATGCATCTTTTTCTATACTATGCCTAGAAGTGGTATTGCTGGGTTGTACGGTAGTTTTATTCCTAGTTTTTAAAGGAATCTTCCTACTGTCTTCCAAAGTGGCTATATCAATTTATATTCTCACCAGCTGTTGGAAAGTGTTCCCCTTTCTCCACACCCTCTCCAGCACTTGTTTGTGGATTTTTTTTGACGATGGCCATTTTGATCAGTGTGAGGTGGTCTCTCATTGTAGTTTTTATTTGCATTTCTCTAATAATGAGTGATGCTGAGCATTTTTTCATGTGTTGATTAGCCATCTGTATGTCTTCTTTGGAGAAATGTCTGTTTAGGCCTTTTGCCCACTTTTGATTCCCAGGGTAGGCCAGACGGCTTCACAAGTGAATTCTATCAAACATTTAGAGGCAAGCTAATGCCTATCCTTCTGAAATTCTTCCAAACTTGCAGCAGAAGGAATACTTCCAAACTCATTCTACAAGGCCACCATCACTCTGATACCAAAACCGGACAAAAATATCACACAAAATAAGAAAACTACAAGCCAATATCACTGATGAGCATAAATGCAAAAATCCTCAAAAACGACAGAATGATCTCTCTTTGTCTCCAAGGCAAACCATTCAATATCACAGTTATCCAAGTCTATGCCCCAACCAGTAACACTGAAGAAGCTGAAGTTGAACAGTTCTATGAAGACCTACAAGACCTTTTAGAACTAACACCCAAAAAAGGTGTCCTTTTCATTATAGGGGACTGGAATGCAAAAGCAGGAAGTCAAGAAACACCTGCAGTAAAAGGTAGATTTGGCCTTGAAATGTGGAATGAAGCAGGGCAAAGACTAATAGAGTTTTGCCAAGAAAATACACTGGTCATAGCAAACACCCTCTTCCAACAACACAAGAGAAGACTCTACACCTGGACATCACCAGATGGTCAACACCGAAATCAGATTGATGACATTCTATGCAGCCAAAGATGGAGAAGCTCTATACGGTCAACAAAAACAAGACCAGGAGCTAACTGTGGCTCAGATCATGAACTCCTTATTACCAAATTCAGACTCAAATTGAAGAAAGTAGGGAAAACCGCTAGATCATTCAGGTATGACCTAAATCAAATCCCTTATGATTATACAGTGGAAGTGAGGAATAGATTTAAGGGCCTAGATCTGATAGATAGAGTGCCTGAAGAACTATGGAATGAGGTTCGTGACATTGTACGNTCCAAAATCACTGCAGATGGTGACTGCAGCCATGAAATTAAAAGACGCTTACTCCTTGGAAGAAAAGTTATGTCCAACCTAGATAGCATTTTCAAAAGCAGAGACATTACTTTGCCGACTAAGGTCCGTCTAGTCAAGGCTATGGTTTTTCCTGTGGTCATGTATGGATGTGAGAGTTGGACTGTGAAGAAGGCTGAGTGCCGAAGAATTGATGCTTTTGAACTGTGGTGTTGGAGAAGACTCTTGAGAGTCTCTTGGACTGCAAGGACATCCAACCAGTCCATTCTGAAGGAGATCAACCCTGGGATTTCTTTGGAAGGAATGATGCTAAAGCTGAAACTCCAGTACTTTGGCCACTTCGTGAGAAGAGTTGACTCATTGGAAAAGACTCTGATGCCGGGAGGGATTGGGGGCAGGAGGAGAAGGGGACGGCAGAGGAGATGGCTGGATGGCATCATGGACTCGATGGACGTGAGTCTGAGTGAACTCCAGGAGATGGTGATGAACAGGGAGGCCTGGCGTGCTGCGATTCATGGGGTCGCAAAGAGTTGGACACGACTGAGCGACTGAACTGAACTGAACTGAACTGAACAAGCCAATATCACTGATGAACATAAATGCAAAAATCCTCAGCTAAATTCTAGCAAACAGAATTCAACAACACATTAAAAAGATCAAGTTGGGTTTATCCCAGGGATGCAAGGATTCTTCAATATTCGCCAATCAATCAGTATGATACACCATATTAACAAATTGAAAGATTAAAAACTTTATGATAATCTCAGTAAATGCAGAAGAAGCTTTCAGCAAAATTCAGCACCCATTTATGATAAAAACTTTTCAAAAAATGGGCATAGAAGGAATATACCTTAACATAATAAAGCCCATATACAACAAACCCATAGCAAACTTATTCTGAATGGTGAGAAACTGAAGGTACTCCAAGATCACAAATAAGACAAGGGTGCCCACCCTCATCACTATTATTCAATATAGTTTTGGAAGTCCTAGTATGGCAATCTCATAGGAAAAGACTCTGATGCTGGGAGGGATTGGGGGCAGGAGGAGAAGGGGACGACCGAAGATGAGATGGCTGGATGGCATCACGGACTTGATGGATGTGAGTCTGAGTGGGCTCCAGGAGATGGTGATGAACAGGAAGGCCTGGCGTGCTGCGATTCATGGGGTCGCAAAGAGTCAGACATGACTGAGCGACTGAACTGAGTATGGCAATCAGACAAGAAAAAGAGGTAAAAGGAAATCACATTGGAAAGGAAGAAGTAAAACTCTCACTATTTGCAGGAAGATTCTTTACCGCTGAGCCACTGGGAAAGCCCTTAAAGGTGATAAAACAATACTAAAAATTCCAGTCCTTGAGTCCTTTCACTATTCAGCTAAAACTATCACAATATTGTTAATTGGCTCTACCCCAATACAAAATCAAAAGTTTTAAAAAATAAAATAAAAATTTTAAAAATAAATGAAAACCAAGTTTTAAAAGATATCATCCAAAGAAATACAGAGTTAAAGACAAGTTTAATGGAAAATTTCAAAGGCTTCTCTGTCAGTCTAATTAGTTTATCATAAGAGAAAGATAAAGAAAGATCTAAAAGTACAACTGGCAACTCTAGTTTAGATGTGACTTTGTTTCGGATGCTCATTTTGAAATACCCTAAATTGTATTTTTGAGGTAAAATCCCATAGGTGAGGGTCATGTTCACCAGCCCTTGAGATTTACTTTCCAGTTTCTGGCTCAGCTCCTGAAATCATTCTTCTAATGTTCTCTCTCTAAACCAAAGGGAAGGCCTTTGTGCCTATCAATGCTGTGTTCTCAAGGGCCTGGTTGTGTTCAAAAAGGACAGCAAAAACAGGACTTACCTAAGGAGTCTCCTCTTTTAAGGGTGAAACACCATGAGTTCCTCCTTATGATCAGGAGGAGAAAATGTTCCCCCGTACTCTTTTTCCAGGAATACATTTTGAAAGAAGAAATTATTTTAAGAAATTTTTATACCTCATAGAGTTATACCTTCACTCAGAATATCTGGTCTGTCTTTGCGATAGCTTGATATGACGGATGTCTCAACACAAAATGCAGGAGCTGTTTCTGCACACGTGTGAGTCTTACCAGAGCAGAATAGTTTTCATAAAACTTTTTCAAGTTCCAGGACAGAAACTTATAAGTGTTTTACGACATTCTTATCTTAATACCAAAGGAAAACTTTTACAGTCTCTAGGAAAATAATAAAACCTAATATAAATGGATACACCTAACATCTTTACACGGAGAAGGCAATGGCACCCCACTCCAGTACTCCTGCCTGGAAAATCCCATGGATGGAGGAGCCTGGTGGCCTGCAGTCCATGGGGTCGCTAAGAGTCAGACACGACTGAGCGACTTCACTTTGACTTTTCACTTTCATGCATTGGAGAAGGAAACGGCAACCCACTCCAGTGTTCTTGCCTGGAGAATCTCAGAGATGGGAGAGCCTGGTGGGCTGCCGTCTATGAGGTCGCACGGAGTCGGACATGACTGAAATGATTTAGCAGCAGCAACATCTTTACACAATAAAAAGAGAGGTGTTGTTAATATGCCAAGTACTTCACAAGATTATCTGCCGAAGTGTTCACAAGCCGCAAGCATTATGGTCAGAGATGAATGACAAGTACGGAAGGGCTTCCCAGGTGGCACGAGGAGTGCCAATGCAGGTAGAAGAAGAGACGTGGGTTGAATCCCTGGATTGGGAAGACTCCCTGGAGGAGGGCATCTCCACTCCAGTATTCTCACCTGGAGAATCCCAAGGACAAAGGAGCCTGGCGGGCTACAGTCCACAGGGTCACAAAGAGTCAGATACGACTGAGGTGACTTAGCATGCACGCAGAGTGTGGAAGATGAGAAGTCTTCTGCAGCAGGGACTTCTAGCTACCGATCCAATATTCAGCGGGATGCTGGTATATACGTCTAACAACAACAAGAAAGAAAGTCTTAATTTTTTGGTGTTTGTCAGTTATTGTGGTGTAAATGCTCCCATTGTGACATACTTCAGGCTACCAATGTGCTTAACAACCACCTTGTTAAAAAAAAAAAATACCCTAAAAATTTAACCATTAGCTCTCACAAGCCAGAATGAGCTATTTGGAGCACTTCACTGCATTCATCCTCCTTCTTCATCACTAACAGAAATTCCATTTTGTTGCACGGACAATTTTCTAAGAGTAAAAGCAAAAGAAAGGAGTTTCCCAGTCATTTCCCCCCCTTCCCCCCAGTCATTCTTGAAAACAGACCATAAGATACCATGTGCTGATGAGAAGTAGGCACAAGTCATGGTGGCCGTGGTGCTAGTGGTGTGAGCCTTACAAGAGCTTCAGAGTGAATCACCCTTATTGTCCTTATCCTTTCCTTTTTCCTGCCTGGAATGCAGACATGATGACTGGAGCTGCAGCAGCCATTTTATAATCAACAGTGAGAGAGGAAGGGCAAGGCAATCACCGAGATCTTGGCCCTGACATCTTTGAGTTGTCTTACCATCTCTGAAATTCTTATTTCTGATATTTTTGCTTGTTTTTTTTTTTTTTTTTCTTTACAAGAAAACACATTCCTGTATTGCTTAAGCAACTGTTTTGTGTCAAAGGCAGCCAAAGCCCATCTTTTACCTTGGGCAAACATCAATGGATGTAGACCTCATGAAGAGAAATTGCTACCAAAAGCAAACATATTTAATATTTTTTTCTGGATATCACATAGCCCTTAAAACTTTTAAAGACTGACCAATCCACTAAACATTTTGTTGGAATGAGTCTACCTAAAACACTTGACTTTGGATGCAGAAATTGTATTCTCAATGTAGCACCATGAACGTTCAGTGAAAAGGATATTGGCTATCATTATTGAACACCTCCAGTGTACCAGATACCACGTTAAGCACTGTAGAAGCATCAGCATACTTGCTGTGTGACCTTGGACAACTCACTTAACATTCTGATGCTTCATTCTAGTCTATAAAATGGAGATAATGTAATAGCTATATCATAGTGTTGTTTTGAAAGATAAAGGGGTTAATAATATATATGTAAGGATTACTTTGCCGACTAAGTTCCCTCTAGTCAAGGCTATGGTTTTTCTTGTGGTCATGTATGGATGTGAGAATTGGACTGTGAAGGCTGAGTGCCGAAGAATTGATGCTTTTGAACTGTGGTGTTGGAGAAGACTCTTGAGAGTCCCTTGGACTGCAAGGAGATCCAACCAGTCCATTCTGAAGGAGATCAGCCCTGGGATTTCTTTGGAAGGAATGATACTAAAGCTGAAACTCCAGTACTTTGGCCACCTCATGCGAAGAGTGGACACATTGGAAAAGACTCTGATGCTGTGAGGGATTGGGGGCAGGAGGAGAAGGGGACGACAGAGGATGAGATGGCTGGATGGCATCACGGACTCGATGGACGTGAGTCTGAGTGAACTCTGAGAGATGGTGATGGACAGGGAGGCCTGGCGTGCTGTGGTTCATGGGGTCGCAAAGAGTCGGACACGACTGAGCGACTGAACTGAACTGAAGGTGTTCAAAGCAATCCCTGACAAACAGTAAACACTAAGTAAATGTTAGCTATTATAAGCATGATTATTATTCCCCACAAACGCTATTGGATAGGCACTGTTATTACCAGCAGATGAGGGTAAGGGCATCTGTTTCATAGGGAGGTTGTGAGACTACCAGGAGACGATGGCTCTCAAGTGTTTAGCATTATGCCAGGCAAACGTTCAATAAACTCCAGCTATGATGATTTCAATACAGAACACCACTCAGATGAGACTCTTCAGTGAGATCTGTGCCAAAACAGTGTGAAGGAAAAAAGTAGTTTTGTGGGGATGGGCGTTGGTGGGGGGTTGGGAAGAGAAGGTTAGTGTTATTCGCCTATCCCTATAACATACTTATGGTGCCTTGTGATAGATAATTAAGCTGTCAGAGAATGAGTGATATTTGACATGCAATAGATATGAAACAAATATATGGACATGGCAAGAAGGAAAAGGAGCAAGAAGGCCTCAGGTTGGGGGCTTTGGCATCGCAAAGAGAGAACTCGGGCTCAGG
Source organism: Cephalophus harveyi (assembly GCA_006410635.1). Taxonomy (NCBI): domain Eukaryota; kingdom Metazoa; phylum Chordata; class Mammalia; order Artiodactyla; family Bovidae; genus Cephalophus; species Cephalophus harveyi. Next base: position 297,283 of record SJYT01071331.1, on the reverse strand, counting down.
GAACCTGGAGCTGGCCCTGATTCTGCCTCTTACTGGTTTTTGACTTTGGGCAAAGTATTTAACTTTTCACTTCCCTCACTTGTTAAAATGAGAATTCTGAACTCAGTGCACTCATCCATCCCAACTTTTTGTTGTCTATTAATTAATTCATCTATCTATTTGGCTTCACCAGGCCTCAGTTGTGGCATGCAGGATGTTTAGTTGTGGCATTAGAACTCTCAGTTGCATCATGTGGGATCTGGTTCCCTGAACAGGGACTGAAACCAGGCCCCCTGCATTGGGAGCACAGAGTCTCAGCTGCTGGACTACCAGGGAAGTCCCATTTCAACCGTAAGTAGGAATTTTGTTTGTTTAGCATCTAGGAGGTGGTGTTGGACCATAAAGAATAGGCCAAATTTTGGAAACTGGAGCTGCTGGTTCATACACCAAGTATAAATGCAGGACATAATATTTAGATGCATTGGGGTAATACTGTTGCAAATTTGCCAGCATTTTGCTTGAGAGTATGAGTGAGTATGAGACCAGGAAGGAAATGTGAGTCAGGGTCATGCTTTGAGAACCTTGGGTACCAGGCCTTGAAGTTAGAAGTGTATTGGAAGAACTGCTAAACTATTGAAAATTTCTCTTTTTTTAATATTTATTTATTTGGTTATACCAGATCTTAGTTACTCCAAGGGGAATCTTTGATCTTTGTTGCAGCATTTGGGATCTTTTTAATTTTTTTTCTTCGATAGGGCATTAGAACTCTGGTTGCAGCATGTGGGATTTAGTTCCCAAACCAGGGATTGGACCTGAGTCCTCTGCATTAGGAGGGCAGAGTCTTAGCCACTGGATCATCAGGGAAGTCCTCATTGAACTTTTCTGAGCAGGAGAATGACATGCCCAAATCACTCCCCTTGGGAGATTATTTCAGCAAGGAGAATTTTTTAAGGATCACCTGAGGTATGGAGGAGAGTTGGGGGACCACTCTAAAGATTTAGGCATGAGATCAAAGCAACTGGAGGCATGGGAAAGGAAGGATATGAGACAGTGTCAAGAAGGATGCGAGTATCACATGGAAGGGATGAACTCACGGAAATTCTCCCATATGATTTAATTGGCAAGGCATTGATGTGACAGTTCAGCAGTTTAGTGCAGAGCCATTCATTCTTGGCACGACCTAGGGGTCTGAACATTTGCTAGGTGAATTTGGAAACAACAGTTTGAACGGTAGGTGGTAAACTCATAAACTCAGGGATCAGCCTCTGTTAGTAATGGTTGAATTAACAGGTCAGATAAGCAAAGAGAACCCTATCGATTTATTATAGTTTTGGAATTCAGTAGCTTTAATATTCACTGTGAGTTTGGGGGGATAGCAATATTGAAATTCCTTGTGGTAGAAAAAGGGAGGAAGGTCTTCAAAGGCCTATGACTAGATGCAGCAAGTACTACCTGACTCAAATGGAAATGTGATCTCAGAGAATAATCCTAAGCAAGGACTTTAGAAGGCCCCACACACTTCAGAAACTGTTGAAATTCTTCCAAAATTCTACTGTCCCCAGGATATTTATCATCAAATGTCCACATAGAACTTTTATAGAGTGTACAGACTGTTTTGAAACTCTTTAAGGCTAACAGCTAAGGGGAAATTCTTAGAAGTATCATTAGATCTGAAATTTAGAGTTGAGAGTAAGGACCATCATGAGAAAAAAAGCATTACTGTGAAATATGCTCTTCTCTGGGCTTCCCAGGTGATGCTAGTAGTAAAGAAACTGACTGCCAATACAGATAGATGTAACGGACTCGTTCGATCCCTGGGTTGGGAAGATCCCCTTGAGGAGGGCATGGCAACCCACTCTAGTATTCTTGCCTGGATAATCCCATGGACAGAGGAGCCTGGAGGCTGCAGTCCATAAGGTCACACAGAGCCAGACACGACTGAAGCAACTTAGCACACATGCACGCACGCACAGGCTCTACTTTAAGAAAGATGCCCATTGGAATTTTCACAGCCATTCTATTACAGATTTATTTCTTCAGCAAATATTTGAGTGTCTACTGTGATAGGTCTGTGCAAACTTTGGGATGTAATGAAAAACAAACTAAATAGAGCTCCCACCTTCATATTACTTAGAAGGCTGTAGTCTTCCCATGAATATTCAACAACATGCCTAAATATGTCTATAACTACAAGCAGTTCAAAGTTCTCTGGCGGGAAGGGTATGATGAGAGAAGAAAGGGATATTAACATCCAAAATGTATGCATCTCGCCACCCCATTATCACTGGAACATGCCTCCCCCTCTTATTTTGCCTCCTGCTTCTTTTTTCCTTCTAGTTTTATTGAGATGTGATTGATACCAGCACTGTATAAGTTTCAAGTGTACAGCGTAATGACTTGAATGACATACATCATGAAATGATGAGCACAATAAGTTTAGTGAACATCCATCATCTCGTCTAGATATAAAATGAAGGGAACTTCCTTTATTAATGTGAAGAACACCACACCAGTGATCCTTGGCAGGCTCCTTCCTGGGAAACATTCACTTCAATTCACTTAAAAAGCTGATACACAAACTCTACATTGCATTTATTTTTTCTGTAGAACCATCTCTTAACATAAGCTTTTGGGTTCATAGTTTGCATATATAAAATTTGCAGCCAATTTTAAGGGCCCACCTTTTGGTAAGTGATTAATGATTGATGGACAAACTGCTTACATAGCAAAATGAATCTGTCGTCTGTCCCGTGATACCTGCTTTTCTGTGAGGATCTGGTCCAGCTCCCTTGCTCAGCCCATCCACTTTCTCTGATCATACTGCTGAATCTTGTCATTATCCCAGACTCTCCCAGCTCCATGATTTTAATCTCCAGCATCCCATTCTCAGACTGTTCCTCAGCTTTGGGAGTGGTTCCCAGCTCCAGCAATGGTTAGAGCCCTCCCCAACCCCAGACCATCATTCCTTTGATCTTCTCACCTTTCCATCACCATCACACTCTCCCGGGTCCTCTCCTCCCTTCTTATCACAGTTTTTCAGAGTCTCTCCCTTGCCTACACCCTCTGCTTTCTGATCCTGGTTCTCTCCATCACATCCACCTGCAAAACCCCAGCTCTGCCTCCTTAGGCTGACCGAGGCTAGAGGGAAAGCCACAGCCATGCTGACTGGCCTAGCTTTAAATTCATGATCACTAACCTCAAACAGGCACTTAATAGCACTGCCTGGCAAATTTGCTCTCAAACTCTTCCCCAGAAGAGAACTGTCTCACGTCTGCTCCTCTCTCTTCCAACCTCCAGCATCTCTTCCGCCCTCACCAATTCTCAGGAAGTAGGGTCTGTGGCTATTTCACCAAGATAAGAGAAGCAGAGACAAGAGAACATCCCTGTGTTTCCAGCTCTGCTGTCACCAGCCCGTGTGTAGCTGGCTTCACACACTTCTTCCCCTGCTAGCTTCTCCCCGCTTCAGCACGGAGGCTCCTGGCTCTTCCGTGAAAGGGGAAACAAGACTCAGCGTCAAAGTCCTTTACACTTAGAAACTCTCGCTGCAAATCCCGTGGTAGGCTTACTCTTCCTTTAGGGCTTCTTGACAGGAAGGTTTTCCCCCCTCCAGGGACATATCGGGGCTTCCCAGGTGGCACTAAAGGTAAAGAATCCTCCTGCCAAGCTAGGAGACAACGCAGGTTCGATCACTGAGTAGGGAGGATTTGCTGGAGGAGGCCATGGCAACCCACTCCAGTATTCTTGCTGGGAGCATCCCATGGACAGAGCAGACTGGCGAGCATTCTTGCAGATTGATTCATTCACTCATTCATTCCTCCAACAGTGTCAGGCTCTGCTCTAGGCATAGCGGGTACAGCGATGAATAGACACAAAATCCTGCAGTTTCGGTGAGGGAAGTACTTAGGTGATGATAAGTGAAGTGTCCACGCCAAGCAGGGAACGAGGATACAAAGTGTATGTATTTGGTGGAGACGTGGTGGTTGTGGGGTGAGATTTTAAAGTGACCAGGGTAGGCCTCAATGAAAGAGGAATGTTTAAGTGAAGACGGGAGAGGGGTGAGGGAGAGTCCCGCGTGGGCATCTGAGGGAAGGGCTTTCCAGGGAGAAAGCAGCGGGTGCAAAGGTCCTGAGGTGTGAGTGTGGCCCAGGTGATTCCAAGACTTGAAGGAGATCACAGTGACTCAAGGAAGGAGCAAGGGATAGAGCAGGAGAACAGGTCAGGAGAGTAAAGAGAGGCGGGAAGGAACGTCCATGAAGGGCCTTCTCCACATTGTGAGAACTTTTGAGTGAAATGGGAAGTCAAGGGAAGATTTGGGAGCATACAATGATATCAAGGCAACCCGCATTCAAGTTTTCACAACTGTCTCAATAAGGTCCTTTTAAAAACAGTTCAATTTTCTATTGCCATTGAAAGAAATAGCTGGCACCTGGAGCAAAATCAAATTTCATAGCATGTGTGGACATGAGTTTGGGTAAACTCCAGGAGTTGGTGATGGACAGGGAGGTCTGGTGTGCTGCAGTCCATGGGGTCGCAAAGAGTCGGACACTACTGAACGACTGAACTGAACTGAACTGAACTGTGCTATTAGTAATTATCATTTGGGGCTCTATGTCTTTTTATAGCTTCCCCCCAGAATCCAGGATCCAAACATGGATTAATCATCATGTGTTTTTAAAAAACAGCTTTATTGAAATAAAATGGACATGTCATGTAAGTTGCCCACTTAAAGTGTACTGTTCAATGAGCTTTAGTATATCTGTATAGAGTTGAGCAATCATGATCACAGTCTAATTTCATTTTATTTAATCATTTATTTTGGCTGCACTGGGTCTTAGTTGCAATATGTGTGCTAAGTCACTTCAGTTGTGTCCGACTCTGTGACCCTATGGACTGTAGCCTGCCAGGCTCCTGTGTCCATGGGATTCTCCAGGTAAGAATACTGGAGTGGGGTGTCATCCCTTCCTCCAGGGGATCTTCCCAACCCAGGGATGGAACCCATGTCTTCTGCAAGACAGGCGGATTCTTTACCTCTAGTGCCACCTGGGAAGCAGGTGCAGTATGCAGGATCTTCATTTGAGGCATGTCGGATCTAGTTCCCTGACCAGGGCTTGAACCCTGGCCCCCTGCTTTGTGAGCATGGAATAGCAGCCATTGGACCACCAGGGAAGACCCAGACTAATTTTAGAACATTTTTGTCACCCCCTAAAGAAACTCCATAACCTTTAGTTATCACATCCCACCCTCAGCCCTTCCGTTCCCCCAAACATAGGCAACTATCATTCTACCTTCCAACAGGTGTGCCTGTTTTGGATATTTTGTATAAATGGAAGCTTACAATCTGTGGTCTTTTGTGTCTGGCTTCTTTCACTTAGCATAGTGTTTTCGAGTTTCATCCATACAGCTTCATTTCTTTTTATGACTGATGTGGAAACAGTGAAAACAGGGCCAGACTTTATTTTGGGGGGCTCCAAAATCACTGCAGATGGTGATTGCAGTCATGAAATTAAAAGACACTTACTTCTTGGAAGGAAAGTTATGACCACCCTAGATAGCATATTCAAAAGCAGAGACATTACTTTGCCAACAAAAGTCCGTCTAGTCAAGGCTATGGTTTTTCCAGTGGTCATGTATGGATGTGAGAGTTGGACTGTGAAGAAAGCTGAGCGCTGAAGAATTGATGCTTTTGAACTGTGGTGTTGGAGAAGACTCTTGAGAGTCCCTTGGATTGCAAGGCGATCAAACCAGTCCATTCTAAAGGAGATCAGTCCTGGGTGTTCGTTGAAAGGACTGATGCTGAAGCTGAAACTCCAGTACTTTGGCCACCTCATGCGAAGAGTTGACTCATTGGAAAAGACTCTGATGCTGAGAGGGATTGGGGGCAGGAAGAGAAGGGGACGACAGAGGATGAGATGGCTGGATGGCATCACCGACTCGATGGACGTGAGTTTGGGTGAACTCCAGGAGTTGGTGATGGACAGGGAGGCCTGGCATGCTGCAATTCATGGGGTCGCAAAGAGTTGGACACAACTGAGCGACTGAACTTAACTGAATGTTCCATTGTATGGATATAGCATACTCTCTTTATCAAAGGAGGGTTTGAGCAGAGAAATGACCTGATCAGAGTGGCATTTAACAAGGCTCACTCCAACTATTGTTTCAAGGAGTAGAGAATGAAGAATTGTGTCAAATGTTGATTTTAGGGAATATAAGATGAGGCCCAAGAATTGATCTGTAATTGCTCAAATCATTTAACGAATAAATTAGCAGAAATAGTCTGATCTGTGTATAAACACGGTGTATATATTTCGGGGGACTTGTTGCATTTCCTTTGAATAATTAAACATGGAATGCAGAAATAATAAAATAGCTAATAAATAAGAATTTTAAATGAATGTGCACATGTAAAAGTACATGAACAATTGGAGAGTACCATTAATTTTCTAAAATTTTGGTGGTAATAGTTCTTTTGGTACACGTGAAATTTATTCCTCAGGATAATTATTCGCCTCTAAACATAATTCATCATTATGGTAATTATCCAAGATTTCGTGCCAGCTTATAGAGAGCTGGCCAAGAGAAAAATTAAATCTTACAAAAAGACACTCTCAATGTCTATGCAAATCAGGTTGCTGGGAGTTAGTTCGTTTTATTTGGGGAAGTTCGTGTCATTTGAAAGACTTAGAAACTGGATGGAAAAATTGTAAAGTTCTATTGTGGCATTTGTCATCTGGAGCAACGAGTAAACCAACTGGTATCATTAGATCCCGAACTGGCATAAAACGTGTTGATTGATTCAAGGTTTGGTATAAACATAGGCAATAGTCATTAAGTTATCCAGTTCTGGGTACGAGCAACTTTTGGGGCTTGCAAATCACTGAGTAAGTGAGGGGCAAGGAAAACTAGACAGTAAAAAGGCGAGGCTCGAAAGGTAATTGTCAATGCGGTTCGGTGGGCACGGTGGGAGTGTGGATGAACATTTCGGAAATAAACACTGAAAGCGAAACTTCACCGGCAGGTAAGGCACAAGTCCGTTCCCCCTGGACTCAAGGAGGCAGGGGCAGTAGTGTTTTCTCCTTGGAACAAGCGGGGCGTGGGGCTGGAGGCGGGGGAGGCGGCGCGGGCTCAGCGCTCGCGCCGGCAGGGCCGGGAATTTGGAGAGGATCCCTGGTCGGGCGGCGGCGGCGCGCGGGTGCGCGTGTGAGCGAGCGAGCAGGCGGGCGGGCGAGTGCGCCGAGTATTGGCAGCCGAGGAGTGGAGGCTGGGCGGCTCCGACTCCCTGACGCCAGCGCGACCAGATCAATCCAGGCTCCGGGAGCGAGCGAGCGAGCGGGCGGGAGGAGGAAGGAGAGGCCGAGCCGCTGAGCCCGGGCCGAGGCTCGGGGAGGGACCCTGCGAGCGCAGCGCGGCGCAGCGCCCGGCCGCCCGGACCGGGGCCGCGGGGGACCCGGCTCGCCCGGCCAACTCGTGCGCCCGCGCGGATGGGCGCGCAGCCAACCCGGTAAAACGAAACAGACCCGAACCCAACTTTCCCCTCCGCCGCGTCCCCGCCCTCCCCTCGGTGCCCCGGGCTTTCCAGCGCCGCCGCCGCCGCCTCGGGCTGGGGCGGGCGCGGGCCGGCCGGGTGGCCGCGACGGAGCGCGGGGCCGGTGGCGCGGGCTGCAGCGGGGAGGGGGTCTCTTCCCCGCGTGGGGCGGATCGGGGGACCCCCACCCCCGCCCATGATGGCGCCTCCCGGCCGCTCTAAAAGAGCAAACCTGCCACCTTTTGCCCTCGGCGCCGGACCAGCCGGGCAGGGCTCGGGCCGCGGTGCCCCCCGCGTCTTTGTTGGGTCTGCGGTGGGGAACCGCGCTCCGGGGCTCCCGGGCTCCCGGCCCTGGCTGCGCCCGGCCCTCCGCGGCCACCCTTCCCCTCCGCCCGTTTCCCCTTCCCTTCCTGCAGCCGGGCCTGGGCAGTCGGCGCGGCCCGCGGGCCCATTGTGTCCCGCGCCGGCCCGGGCGACCCCTGCAGGAGTCGGAGGGCGGCCGCCGGCGCTGCCCTTTCCGCGGAGCCGGGCTCTCGCCAGGGGGACACCCGGTGCCCTGGGTCCCTCCGCGTGCGGGGCTGGCTCCCTCCTCTGCCCCCACCAGCCTCTTGGGGGTCGAGGTCAAGGAAAGTTCGCACCGAAATTCCCTCTAATTTATTCAAAGGTCTGGCGGCGGCGGCGTGTAATTTTTTTTTTTTTCTTCTCTTCCGCCTCCCCCCCTCCCCCGCGCCGAGTCTCAGAGTGTCGTCTCATTCCTTTCCCTTTCCCGGATTCGATTGCCTCACTGCATGTGTGTTTGTGAGTTCGCGGTGCAACAACTGTTCATTTACTCTGCGCTCGGTCTTTGTTAAGTGTTTCTCGGGGTTGTTGCTGCGGGAAGGTGGGGGTGGTGGGTGTGAAAGAGATGTGGGCTTGTTTTTCTAGTTGATTAATATATATATATATATTTATATATGAAGGCTTCCAGGGAGAGCGTTTATCTTGATGTAGTTTGGGAAGGGCGGGGGAACCGATGTCTGCAGGATCTTAGAACTACAGTAGCTGCGGCTTTTGTTTATTTTGCGGCGCGGACGTTGTTTCCATGCACTTGCAAGATCGCCGGTAAGGCACTTCCCTTTCTGAAAATCCGGGCGCGTCTCCCAACCATCCCCCGAGAAAGCATCGTTGTCGTAAGGGCTGTGACAACCGGCCGCCTGTTTGTTTCCCCTGAGGTTCTCTTGCCGTTGTAGCTGAAGTTTCTTGAGTAGGTGGAAAGACACAGAAGTTGCCTGATTTCTCGGTGTGCTGTTTCTGCTGCTGAAACTTTGAGCACGCCGCTCAATAGCAGAATGCCTTGATTTCAGAACATTTCTCGCTCTCGTGGCCTGCCGTGGATAGCGTGCTTACATTCAGGAACACAATGAGAAAACTGTTCTCTGCGCTGTGTTGATTTTTCGTCTTGTTTCTAATTACCGCCTGATGCTTTATTGGAGGTAGGTGAGCTGTACTGGAGCCACGATTGAAAAAGAAGCGGGCCCGAATCAGTGTTCACGGCCCCGGGATTTTTCAGTGGTTTAAATATTTTGCATCAGTGTTAATCTGTTGGAGGGGCCAGGCCTGAATATGCTGTAACTGATTTAAGTGTTTGTGCTCTCCTCTCCCTCCGTCCTTCCCATTTGCAGTTATTTGATATTTCTGTGCAGGTGGTGTACATTTGTGCACTATTGCAATTCTTTAGGAAACTGTAACCAGGGTCTTGGGAGATGGTTTTCTAGAGGTGGGTGATGCCAAAGCCTCTGGAGGATCCGGGCAGGATCAGGTTTCTTCTGAGGGTAGGGATTTGTCCTTGATTTAGTTTTGACCGCTCCAGCCATAGGTATGTAACGAAATATATTTTTCCTTTTTTTCAGTGTCCTTTGGTGTTATACCCCTGAGGAGCTGATGACCTTTGCATTTTAGAGAAGTGACAATTTTTAGGCTATTTAAAATGTTAACTTATTATACCTCTTGGAATTCAGTTTTCTACTAAGCTCAATGAAGCATTAAAAGGAAGTGTGTCATTTTTCCAAATACATTTATTAGTTGAAAACTAAATTGCAGTTTGTAATTTTGATTTCTAGTAATTCTGGGTTTAATAACTTGGTTAGATTGGAAAAAGAATAAACTTGAGTGTAATTAGATGAGTGTATTTAAGCTGCAGTCGCCGCCATAATCAAGGCCAAGTTGTGTGTGTATAAAAGATCTCATTTGTGTAGTCTTACAAGGCTAATGGAGGCATCATTGAGGCTTTATAAATAATGTAAGTTGTGTATAATGTAGAGTCTCCAGAGACGGCACAGAAAGCATCATTACCAGCCTTTTCAACCTGCCTGAGATCTTAAATTGATTTACAGCACTGAACTGGTGCAAAATGATACATCAGGATGACATGGGGTCAGCCTGTAAAAGTCTATGATGTCAGCCTATTAGTTCAGTCATCATAATTAAACCATATTACAGGGGCAGCTGAGCAGGAGTCTGGCGTTATCCTTCAGATATGGGTGGTACATGGATTCTCTTTATAGCGGAAATGCGGAACTGGTGAGGAACGCTCGTATTTCTGGAAGAGAAGAAAGGCTTACAGAACTCTGAGTTTCTGAAAAGAATTGAAGATAAATTAAGGGATGTTAAGTCTGTGTTAAGTAGCTTTCCATTTGGTAGTGGACAAGCAGATACTTTGGGGGTGCTGATAAGGACCTTTGCAGCTCTGATCCCTGCACTGAATCATGCTTCATGTGAGCTTGAATTTAACTTGGCTTAAGGGACCTTCTAAAATATCAGAGGACCACATACTTCACATCTCTGATCCTTAACATGGAGTCGCACTGTACTGATGTATCCGCTGGTACGTTATTTCTTGAACTAATCAGAGTTACCAGCTCTCTACTGAAAACAGAGATACTAATATTTGAATTGAATATATGAACAGTTCAGGAAAAGAAGATTTTATTTTTTGCTTAAATTTCTGGCACTCCTTATTCAGTGTATCTGTCATCTGGGGATGACAATCTGGTAGCCATATTGTGCTGTCCAATCTGGTAGCCATAACCACATGTGGGTATTTAAATTGGAATTAATTAAAATGAAATAAAAATTCATCTTCCCAGCAGCACTAGCCACATTTCACATGCTCAGTTAATGTGGCTAGTGGCTACCACATGGCACCAGGTATACACAGAATGTTCGCATCATCACAGATGGACAGTGTTGGACACTGCTCCTCTAGAACCTTCGCCTCTCCTCACCCTTGCTTTCTACTCATCTTTCAGCTGCTACTCTGCCTGTTGCGTCTGTGGATGAGTTTGTGGGGTCAGAGACAGAAAGAGCTACATCACTTAATTTTGCTGTTTACTAGTTGCTTTTGTTAAAAAAAAAAAAAAAAAAAAAAGCTTAGAAGTAACCATTGAAGCTGCTGTGTGAAATGAGGTTGGCTTTTCTGTGGATCCTATTTATGATTGGTGTCATGGACTCTACTTTGATTTGGAGCTTTGGGTAGGAGAAATAATGGTAGCTGATTATTTTTTCCTGGGTTTTTACCGTATCCTTGTCTTTAATGCTCGTATCTCATTTAAGCCTCAAAACTTCCCTAAATACTGTTGTCACATTTTACAGGTAAGGAAACGGAGTTCAGAGAAATTCATTGTCTTGCCTCAGGCTACATAACTAGTGATTATATTCTTAGCAGTGATAGGAGCCAGGCAGCCTTACTCTAGATTCTGTCTTTTTTTAACTGTTCTCCCCATTTTAACTTACTTTTTTAAATTGGAGGGTAATTGCTTTACAGTGCTGTGTTAGTTTGCTGTACAACAAGGTGAATCAGCTTTAAGTATATATGGGACCTTTTCTCATAGCTCAGTGGGTAAAGAATCTCCCTGAAAGGCAGGAGACCGGGGTTTGATTCCTAAGTCGGGAAGATCCCCTGGAGAAGGAAATGGCAGTCCAGTATTCCTTCCTGGAGAATCCCATGGACAGAGGACCCTGGCAGACTACAGTCCATGGGGTTGCAAGAATCAGACACAACTTAGCAACTAAACCACCACCATAATATATGCTTCTCTCTTGAGTCTCCCCCCACCCACCCATAGAGCCTCGCTTTTAAATATATTAATGTATCTAGAGTACCTAACTCATCATTGTTCTGCTGGGCTTTATTATTCTGGTATAGACATAACTTTACTTTTATTTTTACACTTTTAGGCAAATTTGCCTTCTCTTATTGTGCTCTACTGGGTCATTTTCTGTTGTCTTTTAAGTGCTTAAGAACGGAAACATAATGATCCTACGTATCTAAGCAGAACATAATTGGAGGAATAATTCTGGCATAAAAGTAATGCATTTTAAAGCCAAATTAGTTTTATCTCTGCTCTTCTGGAAACCTATCACTTTCTTTTCCCTTGCTCTTTTCTTATGTAAATCACAAACTGATGGTGTGAAAAAAATGTTCCAGGAGTTCTGTTTATCTCATTAAAATTAATCTTCCTTTAGTTGGTAAACACTGCATCTTGAGATGCAAGTCGTTCACTGCAAATTCCTTGGAAAACTTTTTTCTTTACATTTAATGTCTACGTTAGTGTAGTTTTGTAGTTCAGCCATTGTTAAATTTGGATGGGGGGCAGGGCCATCAGGACTGTTTAAGAAATCTGATGAAACCCTGGATCCTCTGTCTCACTTGCATCCTCTAATCCAAACATGCTTATTTGCTCTGGTAAGCTTGTGTGTACACAAAAGTACCCCAATTGCGTGATATTTCAGGTGAAGGACATCCATGGGCCTGCCTTGCCAAGTGTGCTCATAAACACAGGATTTGTAATTTCCTTTGCAAAGAGTAGAGATACTGAGTGTTAAAGTTAAAAACTGCTTGGATGACTTTCTGCTCCAGTTGGTTCCTATCGAGTTGAGCGATCGGGGATCAGGGAGGGACAGTGGACTTGCCTGAAGTCACCAGCCAGTGATTGGAGGACGGAAGCCCATACTTGGATCACTCTCACTGTCAAGTTCCCAGGTGTTTGTTTTTTATCCACCATGCCTGCAGTTTCTGGGCTTCCCTGGCGGCTAAGATGGTAAAGAATCCGTCTGTAGTGCAGGAGACGCTTTATTCCTGGGTTGGGAAGATCCCCTGGAGAAGGGAATGGCAACCCACTCCAGTATTCTTGCCTGGAGGATCCCATAGATAGAGGAACCTGGTGGGCTACAGTCCACAGGGTCGCAAAGGGTCGGACACGACTGAGCAGCTAACACTTTCACAGTCCTCCTGGGGCTTTTGGTCCGATCATATCCAGTGTCAATTGGGGAGGGGAGGAAAGAATTTTTTGGCATGATACTTACTTTGTGTGCCCAACATTGTTTGAGATGATAAGGGATAAAGTCTGATAGCCTCACAGAGACTTTTTTACACATTACAATTGATTTTTTTTTAAGAAAAGGAAAAGAAAATGCCTCATTTAATCAATGAAGCCTTTCTAGAAAATGGGAGATCCAAGATACAAAGCTCAAATGAAATCAGCTCAAGATTGAGGTATTTAGGGAAGGAGCTAGGGGGTACTAGGGAGAGAATTGGAAGGTCTAAGGAGAAAAAGGATAATTTAAATATAAAAAGGTAGAGAAATTTGACATTAGTTATCAAATGTCATTGAGGTTGATGAAGTGTTCTCTGTTGTTGTACTTCTGTTTGTGGTTTTTCTTTTCTTTTTGAATTGCTGTTACCGGTTTATTGTAAAAAGGTATGTAAGTCAGGAACAGCCAAATGGGAGAGATGCACAGGACAGGATACCAGAAAAAGTGCTCCATGCCCTCTGCAGGCACCCCACTCTCATAGCACCTTTTTTTTTTTTTTTTTTTTTTAACCAAGGCTTGCTTATTTATTTGGCAGCATCAGATCTTAGTTGCCACACGTGGGATCTTTGTTGTGGCACATGGACTGTCTAGCTGTGGCTTGCGGGCTTAGTTGCTCCGTGGCATGTGGGATCTTAATTCCCCAACCAGGAATTGAACCCGCATCCCCTGCATTGTAAGATGGACCCTTAACCACTGGACCCCCCGGGGATATTCCCTCTAAGAGCATCTTAATGTGTATTCACCAGCCTGGAGGCTCTAGTCTTAAACATTTTAGTACCAAGACGAGCAGGACATGCTTTGATAGCAAATAGAGGCATCTCCGTTTTGCCTTGAACTGAAATCTCTTGACTCTTTATATCCGTTTTCTGTTATTACCTCGTAGTGCAGCTATTCTGCCTAATCTGGTGATCTGTTATCTGATTTGCTGCAAAAATACCTGAAGTATTTTTAATACTTCTTCTGGAGTTACTTTCTTTAAAAAGAAAACAAAAAAAGCTAAGCTAAATTGCATGAATGTATTTACTTAAAATCTAAGTCTAAATCTTCACTTTGGTGTTCATTATTTTTTTTTTACATTTTAATAGTCATTTTATTAGTAACAGAAGAATCTCCACTAGTATTTACATAGTACAGAAAAAGCTGTTATTACCCCTAAAATGTGATATAGCAGTCATCCTTCATAACAGCAAAAGAACAAGAGGAAAATCCCTTCGTGTTGTAATTCACACTAATTTTGCTAGTTTTTAATTCGAACATTACAATGAAGACCTTAAATTATAAATTGATGTGGTATGTTTAGAAATTAAATTACAAAATAATACAAATCCTTTTAATGTATAATGTGCCAACAAAGTTTAATTAGGATTCAGGTTTCAGATTAGGCAAACAATTTGATTCTGTGAAGTGTGTCAAGTTTGGAAGGAAGAAGGTAGGAGGAAGATAAATTATTTCACAAACTTTTTTTTAAAGATCAAAAAAAGATACAGTGTTTAAACAGATAAGTTAATGTTCTACCTTGTTGGCTGCAACATACAGAAAATACTTACCTTTTTTTTTTTTTTTTAAGCAAACTGTGTTCCTTATTAAGATACTGTCAGTTTTAAAGACAAACTGCTGATCCTAGGCAAAAAAGTAACATTTACAGCTATTGCTGGCTGACTTGCAAAAGGAGCAGGCCCTGTAGAACATTCATTTGCATAATGAAAACTGTCTTTCAGTTGGGAAAAACCAATCTTTAATAAACAGTTCAACTCCAGTAACTGCATCAGGTTTTTAGGGAGATACTAGAAAGTGCAGTATTTGAGCAGTTTAACTTAACATCTTTGTGATTTTTTTAATAAGCTAAAATGAGAACTTTAGGGAAGATTCCCTCTTGAAGATAAAGCCTCAGACTACGGTTTGAGGGAGTCCATGCCTGGCAATTCTCCCAGATCTCTGCTTGGTTCGTGTGCTCAGATAGGAGCCTTATTTAGAACCCAGGTCTATGGTGTCTGGATTGATTTCTTAACTAATTTTCTTGCGACAGACAAGCCTGCTTTTCAAGGAACACATATAACATACACAACAGTTAATTATGCATTTATATGCTTTTAACCTCATAATGAAAATAAAAATTCACTAATGTCATGTTTGCAAAAAGGATGGAGGAGTCTAGCTTTTGATTCAAAAATATATGCATACTTATTTAATGCTTTATTTGTAGTTTCCTTTTAATTTTAGGGCAGCTATATTTTTTCCAACAGTCTCAAATAGTTAGGGTATAGTTACTCAAAGTATTCATTCATTTTACCTCTCTTTGTCTATCTTTTGTGGTTTCTTTGCGGTGTGCTTTTGCAAAGTGGAAGTATTTCAGACCTCTATAGTTTGTTGTTTTTTTTTTTTTTTTAGTTTTTTATAGTTTTTTTTTCCGAATACCACAAGAGAAAAAAGGGAACTAATTATCTTTCAAGTTTAATTAGGCATTAAATTAAGTCATTATTTAGTTAGCTAAATGCAAGATCTTTTTGGTTTTTTTCAGTTGAAAGAGAACGTCTTTTTAATGAAGGAGAAGGATATGAAATGTCTCCTTACTTGATAATTTTGATGTAGTATAGTAATGAGCATATGCTTCACTTAGTCAGCAAATCTTCATTAGTTCAGAGTGGCTCAGTAATTAATGAGACGACAGAAAAAAGTGAAAAATTAGATGCAATATTGCAAGAGTTGTTACATAGTGTTAATAATATAGGGGTAAGTTGTACAGAGAGCACACATGAGGTCTGTGGTGTGGAAGGACCTGTAGGGGTGCATGGGTCAAAGGATGAGACATGGGGGCAGAGGAGCGGCTTGGAAGACTGGAGGGAACATAAGCGTTAAGAGGACTTTCTGCTGTGATAGAAATGTTCTGTAACTAACACTGTTCAGTACTACAGCTGCTCATGACAAGTGGCTGTTGAGCATTTAAAATACGGCTAGTGCAACTGGGGACTACATTTTTAATTTTCGTTAACTTCTGCTTAAATAGCTACCTAATTAACAATGGAGAAGGAAATGGCAACCCACTCCAGTATTCTTGCTTGGAGAATCCCATGGATGGAGGAGCCTGGTGGGCTACAGTCCATGGGGTGGCAAAGAGTTGGACACGACTGAGCGACTTAACTAACTAACTAATTAACAATGAGCTCTTTTTTTGGACAGCACAGATCTGGAGGCTAGCATGCAGCTCTGGGAATACCAGAGGGTATTCCCACAGGGCGTATTCCCGACGGGGTCCTACAGGGCAGCGGGCCCCCCAACCATTTTGGCACCAGGGACCAGTTTCATCCAATTCAGTTTTTCCACAGACAGAGGTGGGGGTGGGGGATGGTTTGGGGATGGTTCAAGCACATTACATTTATTATGCACTATCAACGTAATGTGCACTTTCTGTTATTATTACATTGTTATGTATAATGAAGTACATACAACTCACCATAGTGCAGAATCAGATCATCAGGCATTAGCTTCTCACAAGGAGCGTGCAGCCGAGATCCCTCACATGCCCAGTTCTCAATAGGGTTCGCGCTCCTTTGAGAATCTAGCGCCTGCTAATCTGACGGGAGGCGGAGCTCAGGCCATAACTGGAGTGCTGGGGAGCAGCTGTAAATACAAATGAAGCTTCCCTCCTTCACCCGCTGCTTGCCGCTCACGTCCTGCTGTGTGGCCCAGTTCTTCACTGTGGGTTGCTGTGCCTGGAGTTGGAGACCCCTGCTGTAGAGTGAGGTAGGAGAGGTGTCCCCCAAGGGGAAATTGGATGGAGATTTGAGGACCTCAGCATGCATGAATAAGGAAGCATTGGGAAGTCACTGAAGGTGTTCGAACATGCAGTTTGCGCTGGAGAGGGTAAAACCTCCGTGTCAGCAGATTGATAAGAAAGCACTTTGAGTTATCTCTCTGATGGAGTGGATTTTGTGAGTGAAAAAAAACGCTTGGTAGTTACTTGACCAGAGAGTAATGGGAAAGAGATGTCAGAGATTATGCTTAAGTCTCCAATCTGTGCATGCATAGTTACTTAGTCATGTCCAGCTCTTCGACTCCATGGACTGTGGCCCTTTGAGCTCCTCTGTCCATGGGATTCTTCAGGCAAGAATACTGGAGTAGGTTGCCGTTTCCTTCTCCAGGGGATCTTCCTGACCCAGGGATCAAACCTGTGTCTCCTGCATCTCCTGCATTAGCAGACAGATTCTTTACCATTGGGTCAACTGGGAAGCCCTTCCAACATGAGTGGGTAGAAAATTAATAAAGCTTTTACTTAAGAATAGAGAAGAACTGGTTGTGGAAGGAAGGTTGTGTGAATGATAAATTAGAACTGACAGGTTGAATGTAACGTGGTGTACCCAAGTATTCTACAGGCAAGTTAGAGACACTTAGCTAAGCTGAAGTCTATGGAGGGCTCGGAGCTTTCTGAGGACTCCACATAGTAAGCTGCCGGGAAGGACAGTGGAACATCTAGGAATGGATGGGCATTTGGAGAGGGTCATGAATGCAGAAAATGAGAGCTGGTGGGTTGACCCTTCCACTGATGCCCACGATTAGGAACTAGTAGACAGGAAGGCATGTTTGAAGTAGACCAAAGAAGGAACTGGAAGAAAGGTGTGGGGTCAGAGGAGTTAAACCAGGAAACCACAAGGAGAGAGATCCTAGAGGAATCTCTGGGGAGCATGTTGTATGGTTCAGGGTGAACGAGAGGAGGTCAGCATTCATCAAGTGAATGCAGCTGAGGTGAAGAGGCTGCGTATAATAAGAGAAATAGTCTTATATGCCCGCGAGTGACTTACTTTTCAAAATTGATGAGACTTCTTCATATTTGAAGTTTGAGGGAAAGAAGTTAATGGACAAAGAACCAGCACAGACGATGAAGTTAGTGATCTGGAGATGGTGATGAAACCACAGTCATGGCAAGGAGGGAGACTGTGGAAGAGGCAGATTGGGGTCCATAGAAGAAAGGGAAGCAGATGGCGGCGCTCATGCCAGCTTGCACTGGTTTCCCCGGTAGCGGAGGAGACAGGTCAGTCCCTCCACTGGGATAGTGAGTGGGAGTGGAAGATCAGAAAACGGTACTGAAAGTGTGAGAATACAGGAGATGTTTGGGAATAACCATCATCGGTGGCATGCTAGGAAATCTATGAAGCACTTAAAGTTTGAACAGCCCAGGGAAGCCTGGGGTAAAGCTTGATGTGGCTGTAGAGTGGACTAGTAATTGTTGCTTTTTAGTGTTGATACAACTTTGTGGCCTGAAAGTAAGGTTGAAGAGGAGTGCTGGCAGAGATGATTCTGGCCTGGGGAGAGCAAACAGGTTAGGAATGAGGCGTTAAGAGTCAGGTTGCCTGGGTTTAAGTCCATGCTCCTAACATTTACTTACCTTTTTTTTTTTTTTTTTAACTTTGAGAAAGCTACCATTAACTTTTGAATGTCAAGTTTCCTCATCTGAAAAATAGAGATAGTAGTCTCAGCCTCAGGATTGATACAGTAAAATGAGTTATCCTTCCATATTTCATCCAAGATGCTGCTAGTTGTAAGATGTTATTTCATATGCTGCTGAGGAAAAAACCATCATGTGGGGACCACATACCATTGATTGTAAATTTCCTGGTTTGGAGCGGGTGCGTCTTGCTGTCAGCGACGTAAAGAATACATGAAGGACTTAGCCTGGGACCTGGCACATAGTGAACATTCAGAAAATGTCAGTGTTCATTTGTAAGAGGCAATGTGATTTTGGAGTCTATAATGTTAACGAGAGCAATATCGAATCCAACCTAGATAAGGGGTCACAGGTTCTAAGGCGTCTAATGCATTAAATGAATTGAAAAGGGTTAAGCAATGGGAATCCCGATAAATGAAATTGTAAAATATCAGGTTTGGGAATTTGTAGAGCAAGTGTTTCCCTGACAATTCCAGATAAATCTTTTTAAGAAAAGTATAATTGAATTAAGAAAAGAATCTCCTTTGATGATTTTTTAAAAGCTATTTAAGTTGTCAGAGCTTTTAAAAGTATTCTGAATTTATCTTTGTGATTATCTTACAGTGTTCATCCGTGTTAAAACAATTTTTTTTTTTTTTTTTGAATCAGAGAATACACGCTCAGTGCAGAAAACTTCTGGCATGGGTTCTTGTCATAATGTCAGAATGGAAGGGGGGAGATTGATTCTTGATAGTCATTGATTGAGTGAATTGATTGTCATTTTCAAAAGATAGTGGAAGGGTAGGGTTACTAGCTACCTATAGAGCTCTTCTTTCTCATCATGGCTTCAAAGGCAGAAACCGTGAAGGAAAAGTTTATACATTGAACATCTGTGTGACCAAGCACACGTTCATGAATGACCACACACAAAAACACAGCCTTGCAAATCTGCAGCAAGTTGCCTTTCTTTGTAAGAAACGTTTTAAATCAATAGGAAATACGCCCCTGCAGAAAATTGGTGCATGGACCTAGAGAGTATCATACCAAGTAAAGTCAGACAGACGGAGACAGATATCATAGGATGTTATTTATACATGGAATCTTAAGAACATAATACAGTGACCTTAACTGCAGAACAGAAACAAACTCACAGACAGAAAATACACTTGTGGTTTCCAAAGGTGAAAGTGAGGGAGGGATGAACTAGCGATTCGGGGTTAACAGATACACGCTACTGTATATAAAATAGATAATTACCGTGTAGCACAGGGAACTGTATTTCATGTCTTGGTATAGATTGTACTGGTTCGTCGCTGTTCAGTCTCTAAATCATGTCTGACACTTGTGACCCCGTGGATGGCAGCACACCAGGCTTCCTAGTCCTTCTCTATCTCCCAGAGTTTGTTCAGATTCATGTCCATTGACTTGGTGATACTATCTGACCATCTCAACCTCTGCTGTCCTCTTTGCCTTTTGCCTTCGATCTTTCCAGTGAGTTGGCTCTTTGCAGACTATAGTCTGCCAGGCTTCTCTGTCTGTGGAATTCTCCAGGCAAAAGTACTGGAGTGGCTAGCCATTCCCTTCTCCAGGGGATCTTCCTGATCCAGGGATTGAACCCAGGTTTCCTGCATTGCAGGTGGATTCATTACCGTCTGAGCCACCGGGGAAGCCCAGTTTATAATGGAAAAGAATCTAAAAAGAATATAATCGAAATCATTTTGCTGTACACCTGAAACACTATTAACTAACTATGCCTCAATTCTGATCTCTTAAAGTTGGTAAAGGGCATGAGAAAGCAATTTACAAACAAGTGCAAACTAATAGCAATGAGATGTTCTGCTGTGTCCTGGATGAGACTCTTCATTGGAATGGGGACAGTGTCTTCTCTTTTACTTGACTGTATCATTCTTCTGGACCAGGAAGGATCAGTCTAGGGAAACTGTGCTTTTCTCCTTGAAGGAAAGGAAGCCAAAATTTCCCTGCCTCCTGAGAGAAGCAGGAGTACAAAGAGGTACCCAATAAATCTAAGTTGGCGTTTTAAGAGACAAGTCAGTTCCATCCCATTTCCTTAATGTTGCCCCACGCCCCTCATGACTTTGGGCTCAGAGTCTCCTTGTTAGCACATGAGGTGTTCCCGTTCCTTCGGGGCTGCCAGTTCCAGACAGTTTCTCAGTCAGCTGGCATGATCAGTGCAACTTAAGGACGCCAGTGCTTCATAGAGCATAGCGAGATGGGCCTCTTTCTCTCCTCCCTGAGTCGTGGTATTAGATTTGATTCGTTGTATTAGATTTGATTCGTTGCAGTGTCTCCTTTTTCATATGAGACACAGCGATGGTCTTGAAACATGGTTTTGATTATTGAGCTAGACTGGCTCATAAGGTATTAAAAATAACAAGTTCCGTCACATAGTAAAGCCTTGTATAAAGTGAAAAATATTTCAAGTTAGGCATCAGCATTTAATTGTCTCTTAAGGGTGATACTGTAAGTCTCCTACATACAAACAGATTCTGAGAGCCGGTTTGTAAGTCCAGCTTGTTGGTAAGTCTGACAAAGTTAGCCTAGGTAGACCCAGCTAACACAGTTGGCTATATAGTAGTACTGTACTGTAATGGATTTATAATACCTTTCACATAAATAATACATTAAAAACATAATAAAGGAACCATTTTTAATCTTACAGTACTTTGAAAAGTCCAGTAGTAAGGTACAACATCTGGCATGCAGGGGTACACTTGCATCTTGAATGTCCACAGCTTGAAGGTTCGTGTGTAGGGGACTTACTGTGGTTAAGACTGTGGGTGTAAGAAAGGCTTTTCATGTGACACCAGTTGTTGGCGGGGTCTTTACCTAATTGAAGTACACTCCTATCTCAGCATTGAGTTTTTACCCGGCCGCTAGACAGAAAGAAGAGAATTTGTCAGCATCTTCTGCTGCACCATCTCCTTTCTTTTAAAATGATCTGCAGATATTTCAGCATTTGGCAGGGGGCGGGTAGGCTTTTGAATCTCATCCACAGGCTTACCCCTGGGCCTGTGGCCTCTCCTCTTCATTCCTAAGTCCTTTTGGGGGGCAGTGACTGGGAGCAGGGGGCCTGAACCGGTAAGCATTAGGCAGACACATTGCTCAGACTCTTTAAACGAAGTTGGGGAGGGAGGAGCCATGCCGGCACCAAGAGTCTTTTGATTTTATCAAAGTGTGTCTTTAATTTTATGGGTAGCCTTGCAAAGGGAGTGGTAACACTGCAGTGAGTGTCTCTGTAGGAATTACTCCCTCAGCCCTCTGCCGTCCCATCTGTTACAGCTTCCTGTTGTGCTGTGTCCGTTGCTGGCTTTGCAGTCTCGTATAGTTAATAACAACCTCTTTCCCCAGTGTTCGTGTTGTGTGCTCAGGACTTTTATTCAGTTTGTTCAAGCTCGAGAGAACATTTGATTCGTTTCAAATGGTCGTCTGTTAAACTGTGAACAAAATTAACTTGATTATCATTGAAATGATCGGCATTCAAACCGTGTTGATAGCGTTTATTTGGATGGAAACGCTGAAGACCTCTGTCTTGTCACGCTGTGCAGGCTGAGATATTGATCTGTAGTCCAGGAAAGCCTCCTTTAAAAATAGGTGCACCCTCACTGAGGGGTTCTGCTTTTTGTTGAGCCGGTGTTAATCGGTTCTGCAAGTATTTCACACGTCCAGCACTGAGTTCTCTCTCCGGGAGGGAGAGAGCAGCGTCTCAGTCAGTGTTTTCCCTGCAAAAGCAGTCTTAACTACCGATAAGAGGAGACTATGATTCTTTGGTGGCTCAGAGGATAAAGAGTCTGCCTGCAGTGCAGGAGACCCAGGTTTGATCCCTGGGTTGGGAAGATCCCCTGGAGAAGAAAATGGCAGCCCACTCCCGTATTCTTGCTGGGGAAATCCCATGGATGGAGGAACCTGGCGGACTACAGTCCATAGGGTTGCAGAGTGGGACACTACTGAGCGACTTCACTTTCACTTTCATGATCAGACGAAAAGTTGAATAACAAGGCATCATTATTCATGTTATAGCATCTTTGAGGGTGTAACTCCAGAAATTGGGATGGCCTTTTAGAATCAAGGGATTGGAAAGAAATTGGATGCAGTTGATAGAACTGTGTCCTGCCCACTTCCAGCTTAGTGGATGGATTCTTTCAGCAAGTTTTTGAGAGTCTTTATACTTCTGTTGGTAGTGTCTCTCTTAGCTTGATAAAGTTGACATAAGGGGTGATAAATGTAGGATTTGCACCGAGAGCTTGTAACTTTGGGGAAAACATGAACCTTGTCTATCTGGCTTCTGTTTTAATAGCTTTTATTAGAGTTATCTTAGAAGAGAATGGCCACCCACTCCAGTATTCTTGCCTGGAGAATTCCATGGAGAGAGGAGCCTGGCAGGCTACAGTCCATGTGGGTTGCAAAGAGTTGGACACGTCGGAGCGACTAACACTTTCACTTCGCTTTCATTCAATTTATAGACTGCATTCCTTGAGGGTATGTGGACAGTGTCTTTATGATTTTCGTTAGCCCAGTGGACTATACAGGCGTGGAATGCTCACTTTGCACGTCAGAATCCTGTGAAGGACAGCCACTGCACAAACACCAGGGCCCATCCCTGGGGGTCTGATTTGGGGGTTATGGTTGGGAGCGTTTAAAAAAAGCATCACAGATGAGTTTCAGGTACAGCAGCATTAAGAATTGTCGGCTTGACACATGGTAGTTTTGAGTGAATTTTTTCGTTTTGCTGTCTTTAAATACGTGCCAGGAAATAGGACCTGGGGCATGTTGTAGGTCCCTTGTGAGTGCAAACGATGTCTCAATACCCAGGAGTACTAGGTGCTGGGTGATACCTATCCTCGGTGCTCCATGCTCCCCAGGCAGTTCTGAGGGTTAATGCTTTTCCACCCCTTTTTTTCTCTGAGGAGAAGAGAAAGAATTATGTGTCTTTGCAAGCTTCCCCTTCTCCCTTCTTGAAGGAATCAGCAGTTCCTTGTGTGCTGGAGTCTAGAGGTGGGGGCTCATAAAGACAGCGGTTGGGACCGGAGGCCCCAGGAGCTCACAAAGAGGAGAGGAGTGTTGGAGGAGCGCGGAGGCCGTCCGCGGAGCCTGGAGGAGCGCGGAGGCCATCCACACAGTCTGGAGGAGAGCGGAGGTCGTCTGCAGAGCCTGGAGGAGAGCGGAGGCCGTCCGCGGAGCCTGGAGGAGCGCGGAGGGCGTCCTCGGAGCCTGGAGGAGCGCGGAGGCCATCCACACAGTCTGGAGGAGAGCGGAGGTCATCCGCAGAGCCTGGAGGAGAGCAGAGGCCGTCCTCGGAGCCTGGAGGAGCGCGGAGGCTGTTCGCGGAGCCTGGAGGAGCGCGGAGGCCATCTGGAGGAGCACGGAGGCCATCTGGAGGAGCACGGAGGCCGTCCGCAGAGCCTGGAGGAGCGCTCGGGCTTCACAGCTGTGGGGAGGGCAGGGCTGTTACCGCTAGCATTTCATAGGGAGAGGCCAAGGATGTAGCCAGATGTCCTGTGATGCCGAGGGTGAGAAACCCTGGACCAGGGGAGAACCAAGGGGACCAGGAGGCCGATGGGACCCAGAAGTGGCTGCGTCCCTGGCCGCTGTTGCTGCCGCACCTGGCCGCTGTTGGCTGTGTCCTTACCCCTCCCCCAGATCCTCCGGAGTTGAGAGTGCTTGTTTTGCCCCTATCTCTAGATAGCATTGTGACTGCCAGCTGTGTATGAGCCATTAAAATGAATATCTTAATATTTTCTAGAAGAAAATGTGATAGTTGGCAGAGTCCTTTAGTTATTTTCCATCTGTACATTTACTTGAATGGAACAGTGTTAACCTCATGAAAAAAAAAAAAGCCAGCAATTTTTGTTCTGTTTTGTGTATATTTTCAGTAAAGGACCTGAAGTAAAACTGGAAGAAAACATTAAAAAAAAAAAAATCTAGTCAGTCAATCTCTGAGAAAATCAGAATGAAAGGAGACTTTACAATCTTAAGAGGCTGGCTACTGAAAACTTATTTTTTAAAATGTTGTTTCTTAGTGAGTTAAAGTTGCTCAGTCATATCTGACTCTTTGTGACCCCATGGACTATACAGTCCTGGAATTCACCAGACCAGAATAGTGGAATGGGTAGCCTTTCCCTTCTCCAGGCAATCTTCCCAACCCAATGATTAAACCCAGGTCTCCTGCATTGCAGGCGAATCCTTTACCAGCTGAGCCACCAGGGAAGCCCAAGATTACTGGAGTGGGTAGCCTGTCCGTTCTTCAGCGGATCTTCCCCACCCAGGAATCAAACCAGGGTCTCCTGCATTGTGGGTAGCTTCTTTACCAGCTGAGCTACCGGAAAGCCCAAGTTATTTCTTAGAGCATCATTTATAAAGGAAAGGTTTGAGATAGCCCAAGTGTTTCCCTTTTAGGAGTGGATAAGAAAATACAGCCAGTACTTCTATTTTTTAAAATAGAAAAAACTTTGAAAAGTTCTGGAGGTGATGATTGTGATGGTTACATAATGGTGTGAACATACTTAATGCTACTAAAGTGCACTATTAAAATGGTTAAAATGAAAATTTATGTTTTGTATATTTTCACACAATAAAAAAGTGCCATATGAAAGAGGAAAAAACCACTACACAGTAATTGGTAAAAATAAACTAGATTTTAAAAAGAGAATAATCAGTGAGAATGTAAAGAAAATGAATTTCTTAAGAGTTTAATTGTAATGTTCCACAGACTCATCACAAGAAAAGAATATTAATATTCAAACACATAACGTGGACTGTTAGTGTGAAGTAATGGTGCTAATGGCCTTGTGTAGTTATTAACTTCTTATCCCTATTTTAGGCTCTTTAGATGAAAATGGACTTAATCTCATACTTGCTGCCCTGGTAAAACTCTTGGTTTTTCCATGTTCTAGGAAAGTGGCAAGATACCAAGAAGGAAAACAACACCAAAAACCAAAGTTGGGGCGGGAAGGAGCTAGAGGGATTAAAACAAAACTGTAAGCAAATCCTTGCTTGTCAGTCCGTTTCCTTTATGCAGGAGACAAAGGAGGAGGTTATTCAGGACAAGCAGGATGGTAGAGGGGTTGCCTTGGCAAGCCCTTAACCTTTCTGCACTTTGGTTTCATCATCTCTAAAACAGTGTTTACGTCATGGGATTCCTATAAGGATTAAGAGAGTTAATAGGTGTAAGAGCTTGGGACGGTGCTTGGTGCTTCATTGTGATGGTGGTGGTGGTGAGAGCAGAAGGCTTTTCTTGCTCTCTCTGAATACTTGAGCTGTGTTGGAAATTGACGTGCACCATGGATACGCTCTTGCGTGATGTTTCCCATAGAACCACAGGCATGACAGCCCTTTGAAGTGGGTGGTGAGTTTATGGAGTCCTCGAACTGGGATGTTTCAGATACTCTGTAAAGACTGCTGCCAATAGGATGAATTTCAGGAGGAGGATAGAGTGATTTCTGTGACAGAATAAGTTTTTAAGTTTTTATAATAAAACCATAGTTAACCCTGTCATCTATATATTTTCCACAGCAATATTAGACTCTTGAACAGGCATTTCTTTAGAATTTGGTATGTTCTTAAGAGTATAGAATAGTTTTATGATCAGTGTAATAAGCAGAATGTGCTAAGGAATGAAAAACTTCTTTGATAAACGTATAATACATATTTGAGAAGTAATGGTTCATTTTTATTAAGGCTGCTTTGGATGATCCATTCTGTAGTTCATCGCCACTGATGCACGTGGTTGATAGCTTAAACTCGTTTGGATTTCTGCATCAGGGTAGGTAACAGAAAGCCCGGGGTGCACAGGAGATGGAGTTGTGGTGAAGAAATGGCAAAGGTTTTTGTCCACCCTCCCTTAGATAATTACAGAGCCTGAAGACATCCTGCGACTCATCACAGTCAACCTGATAATGTGGTTCTTCCACCCTTCGCGCCTCCCCTCCACTTAGCAACTGTGAGCTTGCTGATGCTGGGAACTGTAGCCTGCCCAGTTTTTTTCTACTGTACCTTTATGTAAGCCCTTACAGAATTGTTCAGTTAAATAGCGAATTAGTGGAGAGTAAAGTTGCTTAGAAAGTTGAACATACAGGGGAGGAGAACTTGCATTTGGAAGCCTTCCAAGTGCACTCTGGTTTATTGGGTTTTTCCATCCCCATCGGTAAATAACTGACTCTGGGGAGGCTAATAGGTAGAACTGGACTAAACAACTGACCTGAGGCGAAAGAGGTCTAGGTTTGTGGTGCAGGTCTCACCTTATTCTGTCGGCGACACCTGCTGGTACCCATAGCATCATTTCCCTAGCCCGATGAAAGACAAGCGCTTCTGCTGCTTTTTTGCTCTTAGCTGGAGGGAGCTCTTGCTGTAGGTGAAGCGGGCGGCCGCTCTTTGCTCATTTCTCCTCCTGAAGGCCTGTTAGTCCAGCTTGGGTTTTTGCAGATTGAAAACAAGATGTCATTGATTGTGAAGGGGAGTGAAATCTGGCTGATCTCAATGTTTCAGCGGTTACGTAAACTTAGATTTTGAGGAGTTATTTTCTTCTTCCAAATGACAGATTGACATATTGGGAAAGGACAGGACCGAATTGCTTTTGAGGTATCTGATTAATACAGAACATTTCTTTGGTAAAAAAAAAATTCATGCATTGAAAAATGTGAAGGATATTTGAATTATTAATGGAAGGGGACTGGAACGGGGAGGAAACTTATTTTTTGTTATAACATGCCATTTTGTAAAATTGAGTTTTTTGATCATGTGTTTGAATTGCTTAATAAAAAAGTACATGCCCATCAAATATCCTATTCATCCAGAATTAGGTTATATATTACAAATCCATATATAGGAATACATTTCTGTAAAAATCCTAGTTTAGTGATAATTCTGTTCTATATAGAAACACTTTCAATGTTTTTTTTTTTTTTTTTTTAATTTTCTTTATAAAAAGATAAATCTTGCCACCTGTTAGTCATAATAGTGTCTTCTGGGGCCATGTAGAACAAATCTCTTAACCTACTTTCAGTTTTTATTTGTTTTTATTATTGGGGTTTTAAATTGGAAACAGTTATTGGTTGTAAGTAAAAATGGTCTGCTCTCCTCCTCCTCCTCCTCTCCACCAGCTCGCTGTGTAAAGTAACTGGTTGTTCAGATTTGTTTCTTTCCTGGCTTTTCAAGGTACACGTATATTTTACATGTACAGATTTTGTTTCTATTCAAGTTTTTAAAATGAGATTGTACTGTATGTAGTGTTCTGCAGCTTTTTTTTAAACTGAACAGTTATGGTTTTTTCCCCATGTTAGACATGAAAGGCTGTCCTCCCCCTACTTTTTTAACGGTTAACATCATTGTTGGCTGTGCTATAAGTTAATCATTCCCTTATTGTTGGACCTCTGGGTTATTTGGTTCGTGAATGGTCTTGAACATAGATCTTGCTCATCTGAGGATGCGGCTTCCCTGGGAGCTGTTTCTCCGGCTGTTTGTCTCATCACCCTCATACCACAGGGTCTACAGGAGTGGGGGTCTCCCCACTGCCCCCTTCAGACCCTTCTTCCAGCATCCTTCATAAAAACACCCAGCTCTGACCGTCACGTCAGACTGTGCCACACTTCCCCTCGTTACTGTTCACTCCCCATCCTCCGCCCTCATCACTACAGGGTTTACTGTCCTTATTCCCTCTGTCGGGGCTGCCTTGCTGGCTCAGACAGTAAAGAATCTGCCTGCAGTGTGGGAGGCACAGGAGACATGGGCTCCATCCCTGGGTCGGGAAGATCCGCTGGAGAAGGAAGTGGCAGCCCACTCCAGTATTCTTGCCTGGAGAATCCCATGGACAGAGGAGCTGGTGGGCTACAGTCCATGGGGTCACACAGAGTCAGACACGACTGCGTGACTAACACACACACACACTCTCACACTCTCACACTCTCTCTCTCTCTCTCTCCATCTCACCCCCTCTCCCCTTCCTTTCTACCTCCCATGATCATTCTTGAGCTACTTCTTTGGTGACCTTTGACTCCACCTCAGGTACGCCGTCTCATAGGGCTGTGATACGGGGTTTTAACAGATCCCAGAATTAAAAATTAAACAGACATCACCAACTTTATGGTTAAGTATTTTCTTCATAAAATGTATTTGTTCGTAGCCATAACTTCAGAATGTGTTAGTCATTCAGTCATATGACTCCATGGACTGTATAGCTCTCCAGGCTCCCCAGTCCATGGGATTTTCCAGGCAAGAATACTGGAGTGGGTTGCCATTTCCTCTTCCAGGGGATCTTCATCACCCAGGGATTGAACCCCGACCTTCTACATCTCATCTCAGGCAGATTCTTTACCATTTGAGCCACCACAGCAGCTAAGGTCCAACCATTTCCGCTGGACTGATCCAAACCCTTATCATCTTGAACTACAACTGCTGTAGCCTCCTAACTGGTCTCCTTACTCCTCCTTACTCTGTCACTGCTCTTCCTCCTGCTCCCCCGCCTTTCAGCCTGTTCTCAGCCCAGCCACACCATAGTCACCCCATGAAGCTGGCATCTCTGCTCCCAGCTCAGTTAAAGCTCCCGAGGCCTTGTGGCTTTGCTGTCTGCTCCTCTCCCTTCCCTCTCTGCATCCAGGCCATGCTGGACTCCGTGCTGCCCCTGGATCATTTCAGGCACATTCTTGCCTCTTGCCCTCTGCTCTTCCTTGCTCCCCCTCTGCTTGCCATGCACATCCGCAGACTGGCTCCATCCCACACCTTTTTAGGCTTCTGTTGGAAGATCACCTTCTCAGTGAGGTGACCTGACCACTAGAATGCAGGTCTCATGAAAGCATGAACTTTTTTTAAAAAACTGTTTTTTTCCCTCTTGTTCAGTGCTGTGTCCCCATGCTTAGAATAGTGTCTAATAAAGAGGGCCCAAGTTTGATTCCTGGGGAAATCAAAAGGGGCCAGGGAAATAGATCCCATATGCTGCAACTAAGACCCGGAGCAATCAAATAAATATTTAAAAAAAGAAAAAAAAGAATAGTATCTAATATATTCTGGGGGTTTGTGAAATGAGCTGAATGACTGCAGTGGTTATCAGCTTTTCTTTTTATCATTTTCTTTTGTACAAACTTCAAACTTCACTGGACAGACAAAAACTAAGACACAAACTTTTGTTTGTATAAACAGAATATTAAAATTAGCTTACTGTGAACTCACTCTGTAAATATGTTACTTTTCTCAGCATTTTAGAATTTCCAAATCAATTTTACGTATTCCTATTTAAGGCTGGTAACAACACAGTGGGGTAGGTGGTGAAATCAAAATTTCATGGAAAAGCAAATTGAGGCTCAGAGGTGTTTTATTCAAGGAGCAGCTGCTAAGTGGAAAGCTTCCCTTTAGACCTGCCTTTTTTCATTCCAAGTGAAGCTCCTGTTTTCTCACTTAGAAACGTCTTAAAATGACAGAAACATGGTGGGGATCTGATCTGAAAGTCTGGAGACTGGGTCCTGATTTCTCCCTCTGGATTTTGGCCTGCCTTTTGTTTCTGCTTTGCAAGCACATGAAATAAATGGTTCGCTTTAAAATTCCTGACAATGACAGGGCAACAAGTTTTATTTCTCTCACCTGTGGAGGAAGTGGCCTCCACCCAGTTTTACTGAATTAGGAGGGAAGTGATTTTTTCAAGTGATAAAAAGAAATAAAATTCCACGTTCTTCCCAGAGGAGGAGTTAACAATTGGGAGAGTGGCATGAGACCACATGTTGGTTTGTAAAAGGATATAACTTGTAAAGATGTTTCCTTTGATGCCTGTGATGAATATGGATGTGTTTCCCTTTTAGAGGGTTCTGATTAAATGACTCAATTAAGAGCAGAGCTGGAGGATCTAAATATAGGGAGAGGGCTGTGGCGGCCCTGCCTTGTGTATCTCACTCACCCCTACAGATGTGTGTGTTTGTGATCATAAACAGCACCTGTGAGATTGGTGGAGCAGGAGCAGTGTTCCAAAAACTGAAATACAGCAGGATTGGTGGGTTTTTTTTGTTTTTTTGTTTTTTTTTAAGTAAAAAGGATAGTTTTTTCCCTCCTCTGGCCTATTCCATTTTCATCTGTGAATTCAGTATTTGAATTGCTTACTGTTTTAACTTGATGAATAGACTTCAGTATCTGTTCCTGGTTTAAATTGCAGATCTACCGCTTACTAGAAAATGATCTGGAAAAAGTTACTTAACCTGACCCTCAGGTTTATTAGTAAAATGGAGATAATGATATGCATCTTGAAAAGTTGGTATAAAAAGTCAATATGAGTGTAAAAACTACTAATACAATCCTTCCATAAGGTAATAACCCAACTAACATAGTTTCTTCCATTTGTTAATGATTGAATCATTCATAACTGGTCACTTAATGGAAATTTACCACATTTAGCATTCTTTGCAAGCTGTAAAATTGCTCTTTTATGATAACTTAAAAGACTCAAAAGAATTTTTTTCCAAGGGACAGTTACTGCAGACCTTTTCCTCCTATAGACAGACAGTGAAGTTTGGAAATGCCTCTGCTCTGCCATCTCCAGTGTTTGAGGAGTAAGCAGCTGCAAGCCAGTAATTCTGCAGTTCTGGAGTTGAGGTGACTACAGATGAGATTTATCAGAGTGAGGTCTTTCAGTTCAGTTCAGTCGCTCAGTCGTGTCTGACTCTTTGTGACCCCATGAATTGCAGCACGCCAGGCCTCCCTGTCCATCACCAACTCCCGGAGTTCACTCAAACTCATGTCCATCGAGTCGGTGATGCCATCCAGCCATCTCATCCTCTGTTGTCCCCTTCTCTTCCTGCCCCCAATCCCTCCCAGCATCAGAGTCTTTTCCAATGAGTCAGTTCTTCACATGAGGTGGCCAAAGTACTGGAGTTTCAGCTTTAGCATCATTCATTCCAAAGAACACCCAGGGCTGATCTCCTTCAGAATGGACTGGTTGGATCTCCTTGCAGTCCAAGGGACTCTCAAGAGTCTTCTCCAACACCACAGTTCAAAAGCATCAATTCTTCGGCACTCAGCTTTCTTCACAGTCCAACTCTCACGTCCATACATGACCACTGGAAAAACCATAGCCTTGACTAGACAGACCTTAGGACCTGGATATCTTGAAAGGCTTACCATGTACAGAAGGACAGTTTTCCATTATAAGCATAAATTTAAGGAGGGGAATTCAGGGGGATTGAAGAATGCTGTACAACTTTTAGAAACTTCCCTTTAACTCATATGGTAAGGAATCTGCTTGCGATGCAGGAGACCCAGGTTCGATCCCTAGGTCAGGAAGATCTTCTGGAGAAGGGAATGACAACCCACTCCAGTATACAACTTTTAGAGAAAGTGGCAAGGAGATGTAGAAATAAGCCAAGTTTCTTGGTTGAAGTTGAGGACAGTAAGGAAACTCTGCTTTAAGCATCTACCTAACTAAACAAGTATCATCTAGTGAAACAAAACCAAACTGACACTATTCTGCAGGGATTATCTATCACTAAGAAAAACTGACCAGGTGCCCTGTCGGCAGCCTGAATTTGTCAGGATGGAAGCACTTGTGTATGCAGCGCAGAACCAGAAAGAGTTTTTATCTTGAAGAATTTTCCAACACAATGAACACACATTGAATAGCGTACTTAGTGCACTTGAATATGTAAACTACAGCACTGTCGTTAGAGACACATCTAAGTGTGACATCCATAAATCCTTGATTCCTTTTCATTGAGAGGACGCTGCTTTTGAAATCATTTGGCTGAAATGTTACAGCCTGCAGTGAACTTCCAAGTGGCAGGTGGTAAGCACATCCTTTTCTTTTTGATTCCTACGATTCTCGCTCACTTGACACTCTGTTGAGAGAGACCGCATCTCGGCAGCTCTTGCTGGCTTGTCCCTCAGATCACATCTAAGAGACTGGAAGAGAGGCCGTTGGTGCCTGTGTTTTAAAGGCACCAGTACTGCATGATTGCATGATGAAAATTAGCTTTCAAGAGCTCGTCCTCTCTTCCACCTTCACTTCTTAGTTTCTCCAGATTTGGAAAATTAATCTCTGAAAAAAATTTTAATGAAAAGGAGGCAGACTAGCTATTCTATGTCATTAGTCTCACATTTAGAAAGTGGGGAATGGTTTGGAAGTAACTGAAGCAGGCTGAATAATAAGAAACTCAGGAAAGCTGAAGTCTGTCTTCTGGGTGTTTGGGCTTCCCTGGTGGCTCAGCTGGTAAAGAATCCGCCTGCAATGCAGGAGACCTGGGTTTGATCCCTGGGTTGGGAAGATCCACTGGAGAAGGGAAAGGCTACCCACTCCAGTATCCTGGCCTGAAGAATTCCATGGACTGTATAG
This sequence comes from Cephalophus harveyi, assembly GCA_006410635.1. NCBI lineage: Eukaryota > Metazoa > Chordata > Mammalia > Artiodactyla > Bovidae > Cephalophus > Cephalophus harveyi. The sequence continues at coordinate 264,694 of SJYT01071331.1, read as the reverse complement.
TCCATGGAGTTGCAAAGAATCAGATACGACTGAGCAACTTCCACTTTTCTGGGTGTTTGTGGCAATAGGACATTCTTGCTGTTCCAAGACCAGCAGAATGCCTCTGTGATCTGCAGTGGATGTTCATGTTGCTTTCTTGTATAGGAGCTATACATATGTATATTTATAGCTTATATATATATATATATACACACATATACCCATATATATATACACCCATATATATATACACACATATATATATTTACCCCCTAAGGACTCAGTCAAAGTACAGTTCCCAACTTCTGAGCAAAGAAATAGGTGGTTTAAAAAGTGCTTTCAAGTCTGTCAAAGAGATAGAGGTTTTAGTCATCTGTACATTTTTCTTGTTGTAGGAATTTTTTTTCCCTTCCTTTTGATTAGTGGCAAGCTTTATTTAGCTGCATTTGACCTGTTTGGAATTGGGAAATGTTGAATGAAAGTTGAGGGCTAACTGCTTGTTTGATATATGAAAAAGAAATGCAGAGGGACTTACAGGACAAGTATCTCAAAACCACCTGAGCTCCTAGTTGGAGTAACCGGGAAAAGGAAACATTTGAACGGATGATTTGTTGAAATCAAATCACAGACCATTGTTACTTTGGGGTCTTTTCTGAGACTGAGATAGCTGGAGAAAACCCTTGTCTCTCTCTCTCTATTTTTTCCTCATTGGGATGTCATTGTACTTGTGTAGCAATTTTAACTTTATTTTCCTCCCCCGTTTGCCTTAGATGATGGTGTAGTGTTTTCCTTAAGGAGCTGTGTGATCAATGCTCTATGATGCTTTTATTCAGAGCTGTGTGGAGTTGGTACCGTTCTGGTTGTGTCCTATGTGTTCCCAGAGTACTCTCTCTGCCTGTCTTCATTACTGTTTTTCCTTGGTCCCCTTCCTAGGGTTGGTTTTCCAGCTGGAAATGTGAGCGTGTGTGTGGCTTCAGCCTTCTGTTCAGGCAGTCTGTGGGATGTCTTTGGTTCTGCTTTTAAGTAATAGGTATTTTAGCTTTATCCAAAGCTTGGTAGTTTCCCAGCTCTTCATACCTTTTCATTAATTTTGTAGCCTAATTTTATGTAGGCCTGTTTGGTATGGTTCTCCCCTTCTTTCTGTGAATTCTCCATCGTACTCTTCCCAGCAAAGCGCATGGCAGTTCTTGGATTCTTGACTTAAATGGGTTGCTCTTTATGTTTTAAAATATATACTAGCATTGAGTCTCTGGAATATTTTTCTTTGTGGGCCTTCATCTTTTTAAGCATTTTCAACCCGAATCTGTAGTGTCTAGTCTGTGATTCTGTGGTTTCTATGAGTGTCAGGAATGTTTGGGTGTCTGTTTTATCCTTCTTGGTAATCCCGATTTGTTTTGAGGAGTCTGCTCTTGGTTAGGAGTATATATGGAGAAGGAAATGGCAACCCACTCCAGTATTCCTGCCTGGAAAATCCCATGGACAGAGGACCCTGGTGGTATATGGTCCTGTTGGGTCGCAAAGAGCCAGACGCGACTGAGCAGGAGTGTGTGGTTGACATTAGTACCTACATGAAATAAAGCAGGTAAAAAAAAAAAAAAAAAGTCCATTTTGGAGTAATGAAAAGTTACATTACAGATTTCCTGGTATGTTCACTTTTTGACCCTTTTTGATGTTTTAATTCAAGCATCTCGGGGGAGGTAAGAGTTCTCATCAGGCCTTGAATCCTATCTAATATTGGATGTTAGGATAGAAAACACCTTTCCACAGTACTAATTAATATTGCCACCAGTCACTTTATGCAGTACACCTCTGAGGTACTTCCTGTTTCCATGGCCTTCTAGTGAGGTGTATGGGGAAACAATTTAGACATGACAGCTACTAAACTACAGGAATCGTATAGTTTGCTTATGATTTCTCAAAAGCTCCACAGTTGCTCTTTGAGAACTGGAGTCTTTTTCTGTTTCTTCACAAGATCATCAGTTTAAGAAGAGCTGGTGGTATAAGTCAGGAAATACACATGCAGTTTATTCAGTTACTTGGAAATACTTTCTCCAGCAAAATGGATCAGACTTTTTCGTAGAAAGATAATCTTTACAAAGTTGTCTTCTTTCTCAAGTAACTTAGCCAACGGTTAAACAGTTCTAAAGCGACGTTAATCAATATCCCATACCTTTAGTTCCTTGATTCTTTTGATCTTTATGCCTTGATGTTTTACCATTAGAGTTAAGACAGTAATGAACCAAAGAACAAGAGGTTGGGGCCTGGGGTGAGTCACTTGCTTCACTGACAATAGGCCATTTATCTACTTTTTTTAAGGTACCTGGAAGGAGTCTTTGATACTTTCCCCCCAGTCGCTTTTGGAGCCTGTATTTTATGCTGATTTTGTTGAGCAATTTAGTTATTCCTCAGTATTCAAAGGGATCGTTTATTTTGCCTAGCTCACTGAATTCATGCCAGTGCATAGATTGTAACAGCACCAGTCTGAAGCTGCAGAGGGTGACTGGCCATCATCTGTCCCCTCTTCTTGTGCTTTTCTTGATTTGTAGTGCTTGGCAGCCTCCAATCCCCACCCCACCCCACCCCACCCCCATGTCTTTTTTTCGTATCTTCGGATACAAATTAGAATAATTTTCCTTTGAAACTTTCAGTGGGAATCTGGGATCTGAGGTACTGCATGGCAGAGACTGTATTTTGTTGATATTCACACAGTTGGATAATTACATGTTTCTTTACTAGATGAGGCAGAGATGAAGAAAATCCCCCTTGTGCAATTGGCTGTTCCTTTCAATGTAGAGCAAGTTCACACAGCAGTTAAAGTTATTTTACAGCTTTTGGCTTTTTTTCTTTTAACATTAAGGAATATCACATAAGTTGCAGAATTCAATAGCCATGTCAAAAGGAGCATTATAAGTGTATTTTTCACATTTGGTTCTGGTTGTGCTAATAGAAATCCTTTCCATGAGTGAGACTCTATAGGGAAAGGTACTGACTTTAGAACCCTGTCTTAAACTGCATTTTTATGACATCCTAAATCAGGTCACACTGTAAGTCTAATCTGATTTATAAGTAGACTTTGTATGTGGCTTGAATTAATGAATTGAGGTGGTTTTTTTTGGTGTCGTTTGCAAATATTTGTGTATAGAGGCTTTTTAAATTTTTTAAAGTTACAGATTTTCATTAAAGAATATTTGAAAAGTTTTAACAAGTAGGAACGAGAGAGACTTAACCTTCCAAACCCAGCCACTGTTAATACTTTGATACATTTACATAGTTGTTCAAGCTATATACACAGTTTTATAGTCTGCTTATCATTTTTATGAACATAATTTTTAAGGACTACATAATATTCTTTTGAGTGGGCTATACTACAGCTTCCTTAACTATTTTCCAATTTTTAGATATTTATTTTTTTCCTTACAGTAAAGAATACTCTGATGAAAATCATCGTGCAAAAACAGTTTTACGTTTTCAGTGCAGAATATTTCCTTAGTGTACCTTTCTAGAAGTGAAGCTATTGGAACAAATCTCGCCCTTTTTTTAAGACTTCTTGGGGGTTCTTTACCAGTTGAGTGCTTTTTCTTCTTTGTCAGTGTGAAATGTTTGTATTTGGAGAAGAGGGAAGGAAATCTCTGTTTGCTGACTCATGTTTTTATTTTGCGCTTTAAACTGATAAGGCCACTTAGCTCTTGACATAAACTAAAGCAGGAAGTACCAAAAGAGGCAGAAAAAAATGAGTTGTCTTGCCAAGGCCATCGTGTCATGGACTCTTGAGTTCCTGATGGGAGGTGGGTTACTTGTTTGACTTGAATATAAAAAAAATGCTTCACCCAAGGAGGCAAAAATCAGTCATCAACCTGTGTTTTGTTTCATATGCACATTTATATGCAAGAGTTTATGATCTTGTCATTTTAATATTTTTAGTGGCATCAACTCCCACCACCCCCACAACTGGCCCTAACAGTGTTTAGAGGCAGTAGCGGGGTTTTGGTTGTTGTTGTTACTTTACAGGGAGGCCTGGCATGCTGCAGTTCATGGGGTCGCAAAGAGTTGAACCCGACTGAGCAACTGAACTGAACTGATTGACAATGTTGTGATTCACTTTTTGATGTTGTTTTTGTTCTCTGGGTGGAGAGGCCTTCTATATTGAGGATATCACCTTAGCTGTCTTTCTAAAACATGAATCTAATCACACTGATGCTCTGATTTGAAACCTTCCATTTGCCCACAGGATAATAGGCATCACAGGCCCTTCACAGTCTTGCCCTGCCCTTAGCCTTGTATCATCTACATCAACCTTGAACCCTAGCATTTCCCTGATGTCTGTTAGAACTACCTATTTAGAAAAGTGGCTTAAAATTTGAGGCCCTAGAGCCAGAAACATGAGTTCCCACTCTGGCCCCACCACTTACAACCGTGCACATAAACCTTGGACAAATTAATTAACTTTTTTGTATTTCACTTTCCTTACCTAGTATGGTAAGGAAAACAGAAGGCTCTCTTAAAGAGGGTTTGTCAGAAAGTTTAAACTCGGTAATAAAGGAAACAGTGTCTCTCATGTAATGATGACTCCAAATATTAGTTCTATTGTTTTGCAAAATTCTGCTCATCCTGTAATGATATTTCCTCTTTGGGAAAACGTCCTGAAATCCCTGGAATTAATTGTTCCTTCCTTTTCTTCTCTCCTTTTCTGCTTTTATGTATTGTCAGGCACCGTTTTTCCCTGCGGTAGAGCTTTTGTGACACGGTTGTTGGTTCACGGTTGGCACATGCGCAGTACAGGGGCCACCTCTTCTGTTCCTGCGCTCAGAGTTCACCTTGTCCCACTCATGGAACTCCATTCCTGCTGAGACCTGCACTTGCCTCAAGACTGCTCAGCACAGTCCTTGACCTTGGCATAAGGGGAGCCAGTTTGCTTCCCGTGAGTTCACTGTTAACACACTGGCTCTTAAGGATGGAGCCATCTTTGTCTCTGGCCTCAGTGGGGTAGCCTAAGTACTTAGTGCAACTTCCTTGAATGAATGTTGATTCAAATAGTTAAAGCAAAGGTGTGAAATTGTGGTCCTCAATCTCCCCAACTCCCCACCCCCACCCCCCACACACGCCTTCTATGATAAATCTATCAGTTCTAGAGTTTAAAATAGCCCCAAGTGATTTTGATAGAAACTCACCCCCTCAATTTGAAAACTATTGACTGAAATATAAAAACTTGGCATAAGCTTTTGGAGTTGAAGAAAAGGACATACAGGATAAGGAGAAATGTATTCCGTTGATAAATTGTTACTAGAGGACAAGGAAAAAAAGTTGTCTTTCTTGTTCTTTTGCACAATTAACCTTTAGTAAAAGTAAATAATCATTTCAGGAGGTACACTCTGGCCAAGTGTGACTCTTGATGATAGCATAGTGTTCTGTTTTCTCTTTCATTGTTAGACAAAAATAATGCCACTTTCAAAGAACTGGTAAATCTGAGTAAAACTCTTTACAGAAAGGAATAACTGAGCCCCTGTAGCCTACTGAGTAAGTAAAGTAAATAATTTCTAATTATTATGGCTTTCTAATTCCTTCAGGGAGCTAAATCGTTCATCAAACATTTATTGAGACTGATATGTGCCAGGTACAGGGCTCTGCTCCAAAGACAGGAAGACAGTCAGATAGAATTCCGTTTTCCTCTAGTGAGGAAGTAACTGTTGGCATATACAATTTGCTGTGACAGCAGTCCATCATTATTATCCCTTTCAGTTCTCAGAATCAGCAATGATTTCCCCCTTTTATTCCTGTTACTGGTAATCTGTGTCTTTTCTTTTATTGATTAGTTTTGCTAGAGAAATATCTGGTTTTATTAGTATTTTCAAAGAGCCAACTTTGATTTTATTTTCCTATTTTTTATATATATATATATTTTTTTTTTTTTTTTGCTCTCATTTCCTTTTACTGTCTTTGGGTTTAATTTGCTGTTCCCTTTTTTTTCTTTTGGTAGATACATGGAAAATTAGTTTTCAGCTGCTTTTGTTTTCTAATATATGCACTTAAGATTATAAACTTCCCTCTAACCATGGATTGAACCACATCCTACAAGTTTGATGTGTCAGATTTTTATAATCATCCCATTTAAAATACTTTCTAATTTCCCCTATATTTTCTTCTTTGACTCACAGGTTATTTAAAAGTGTAATTATTTTCAATAACAGTATTTGGGCATTTATTCTTAGTTGTAGTGTGATCAAAGAGCATATTCTGTATAGTTTTATTCCTTTGATATTTGTTGAGATTTGCTTAACGGCCCATTATATGGTCCTGTGTTTTTTAAAGTACTATGTATGCTGCAGTTGCTGGGTGCATACATGAATTGAGTCAAGTTTTTAAACATGCAATCTCCTATATCTGTCAATTTTTATTTGCTTGTTTTGTCATTTACTACACTGATCTCCCACTAAGACTGTTTGTCATTGTAACTATGTCAGTTTCTACTTTAATAAATTTTGAAACTGTTACTGCTTGGATAAAAAATTAGGATTGTGATGTATTCATGGTAGAGCACCTCTTTTAACATTATGAAATGTCCCTCTTTTATCCTTGGTGATACTTCTTTCTTTGCAGTCTCTTTTGTCTGATTTGATAGCTCTGTGAACTTTTTTGTTTAGAATATGCACAGTACAATTCTTTCCATTCTTTTTCTTTCAACTTTTCTCTGTCCTTATATTTGATATGTGTCTCTTGTAAGTACACTATATATTTTCATTTGGCTTATTTAGTCTCTTGATTTGTAAGTAATTCTCGAGACTTTGAGGATTATATCTGAATCTTACTATTTTCTATTTGACCCACCCATTATGTACTCCTTTTTGTTCTGAAGTTTTTTTGGTTAATCATATCTTTAAATAGAATTCCATATTTTTAATTTCTCTATTACTTTTTATTGCTTTTAAATTATTCTTTCAGTGGTTGCTTTGTTATGACATGAATTCATAATTTGTATCAATAATAATTTAATGCTTTAGCATTGCCTGGGTAGTATAAGGACCTTAGAACTCTGAATTCATTTATCCCTTCTGCTTTTTTGTTATGCATTTTAATTCTGTATTTTAAACATGACAGGGTATTCCTATAATTGTTTTGTAAAGTCAGTACCCTTATGGAACTCTTCATTTTTTCCTACAGTTTCTTGCTTTTCCCTTGTGCTTGAGAATTCCTCCTGGAAGCCAGTTATTTCAGATTTTGTTTGTTGTAAAGCACTTGTATTTCACAATCATTTTTAAATGATTTTTTCCCCACTAAGTATAGCGTTCTGCGTTACCGGCTATTTATTGCATTTGGCATGCTAAAGATGTCATTTTACGGTCGTTTTGTTTTCACTGTTCCTGTTGAAATGGCAGCTGTCATTCTTATTGTGCTCATTTGAAAGTATTGTGTCTTTTTAAAGATTTTTGTTGTAGGTTCTCAGCAATTATACCATGATATGACACATTAAGACCTGTGGATTTCTACTTCTTCTTCTTGGGGTTTGTAGGGCTTCCTGAATCTGTGGCTAGATGTCTGTTGCCAGTTTTGGAAAGTCTTTGGCCAGTAACTTTCAATATACGTATATCCTCTCTCACAGTTTTTCTTTCCTTCTTTCCTTTCATCTTGATCTAGTCTAGTAGTAAGATGATTCTAGGCTGTGTTTCTAAACACTGTCCATTTCAGTTTAGCCCTTGCACTAGGGCATACCTCTTCAAGGGTCTCAGCGGAAAACCTGGTATGTTTACCAGAATTTCTCCTTCTTGGCAAGCCCTCAACTGTGTTTTTTTGGGGTGGGAGGGGGCTCTCTTCAATACTATGCTGCTGCTAAGTCGCTTCAGTCGTGTCCGACTCTGTGCGACCCCATAGATGGCAGCCCACCAGGCTCCCCTGTCCCTGGGATTCTCCAGGCAAGAACACTGGAGTGGGTTGCCATTTCCTTCTCCAATGCATGAAAGTGAAAAGTGAAAGTGAAAGTCACTGAGTCGTGTCCAACTCTCAGCGACCCCATGGACAGCAGCCCACCAGGCTCCTCCGTCCATGGGATTTTCCAGGCAAGAGTACTGGAGTGGGGTGCCATTGCCTTCTCCGCTTCAACACTATGAGACTCCTGAAATCTCTGCTTGGTCCTTTAGCTTCTTTCTATTTGGCTTACAACGTAGCTTTGCAAATGCCTTGAGAAGAGAAGCAGTGAAGAATGTTTAGCTTATCACTTCATCACTTTTCACATCTTTCCAGATGTGGCCCCCCATGTCCTGAGTACTTTGATTGCTCATTGATGCCTTTAAAAAGTTGGGCTTTCCCCCCCACCTTGATTATTCATTTGTATTTTATTCAACTTTTATAGTTGTTTGGGGAGGAGGTTGATTGGATACCTGCTATGCAATCTTAGCTGGAGTTGGTGCAAAGTTATCATCTTTAATCTTTTTCACCATTTGCATTTTTATCTAGTGAAGAGTAACTGGAAGTCTTAAATGAAACAACTTGACTACAGTATTTGGTACAGCATGTATTCATGTGCTTCATTCGTTTCACGTCAGTAAAAAGCATATTTGAAGAAGCAGGGAATGAATTTCCTACCTTAATTGCCTGATAGTCCAAAGGCATAGACTTATTTACTGAATAAAGTCCCTAAAATGTTGCTACATTATCTAGTATAAATATAACTAACTACCTTTTCTTTTAGCGTGAGATACTTGAGCAAACCAAAAACAGATGTTAAGACTGTTGTAGTTCTGTTGCTTTTAGTTTTTGTTGATTGAGGTATATTTTGAAATAAATATTTTAGAGCCCATGATTGACTATAAATATAAAATATCACAGTATCCGTTGAGAACTTGAAGTTTTTTTGCACTAAGGGGAATATTGCTTCTACCTCATAACTCATATAAAGAGTAGTATACTTCTTTTTAAATTGCATCTCAGTTTATTCATCTATAAAATTGCAATGATTGTATTACCTAGTTGAAATAATTATTTAAAGGGTTAAATACTGTGCTAGTCTGCCTCCATAACAAAATACCACTGATGGAGTGGCTTAAACAATAGAAATGTATTTCTTACAGTTCTGGAGTCTTTGAAGTCCAAGATGAAGGGTCCAGCCAGTGTGGTTACTGGTGAGAGCTATCTTCCAGGCTTGTAGGCAGCAGCCTTCTCTCTGTGTCTGCAGGTGGCCTTTCCTCAGTGGGTGCACACGTAGGGCAGGAGAGAAATCTCTCCCTTCTTCTTATGAGGCCACTAATCCTCTCAGGTTAGGACCCCACCCTCATGACCACATTTGACCTTAATTACTTTCTTAAAGGCTCCGGGTTCCATCTCCAAATATAGTCACACTGAGGCTTCAATATGAGTTTGGGGGTGGGCGGGTGTATAATTCATTCCACAGCACACTAATACATAAAGCGCTTAAAATAGTACCTGGCCCATGGTAATTGTTTAATAAATTGTGATTTTGGGGTAGAGACTATTTTAAACATCTTTTCCCCGTTTTTCTTTTCTAGGTGCTCACTTTGGGTTCCTTTTGGAAACACCAGGAATGGTCATTTCTACTTTTCAGGACCTCCGCACAAAGAAGCTAAGGAGAATCTTATGTAGATAAAGTGAAGCCTCTTTCACTGTCCTTTCACATTTGGGGACGTCTGTATTTCTCCCTCCACAAGGAGTGTGTGTAGCACCATCATGAACGTGACAAGTTTATTTTCCTTCACAAGTCCAGCTGTGAAGAGACTTCTTGGCTGGAAACAGGGTGATGAGGAAGAAAAATGGGCAGAGAAGGCCGTTGATGCTTTGGTGAAAAAACTGAAGAAAAAGAAGGGTGCCATGGAGGAACTGGAAAAGGCCTTGAGCTGCCCGGGCCAGCCCAGTAACTGCGTCACCATTCCCCGCTCCCTGGACGGCAGACTGCAGGTCTCCCACCGGAAGGGGCTGCCTCACGTCATCTACTGCCGCGTGTGGCGCTGGCCCGACCTTCAGAGCCACCATGAACTGAAACCGTTGGAATGCTGCGAGTTTCCCTTCGGCTCCAAGCAGAAGGAGGTGTGCATCAACCCCTACCACTATAAGCGAGTAGAAAGCCCTGGTGAGTGAGTCCTTTCCTGTAGATGCATTTAGCAGATTTGTGTTGTTTCTCGAGATCATCCCTTTCCATGTTTTTGTTGTTGTAATTTCTAAGTATTAGGGGAAAAGTCATGTCTGTCAGTCCTTGAAAGGGTCATATGTTCCAACAGCATAGTCTCTAGTTAACTTTATTTCTTAGGAGCAGGGCTGTGAAAACTGTCATGGAGGCATTAATACATCTACCTTTTCATAAATTTTTTTTTTTGCTAAATTTATTCTTTATGTTTCCCTTTGGTTCTGTGCATTTCTCAAGACAGAGGTAGCTATGATTTTATTGCAAGGGAAGAAAATCAAGAAAGAAATATGATGTTGCTGTCTACATACTTGAGGATGGTTGGTTGCCAGTGACTTATATCACTTTATCCTTAAAAATAGCACTTTTTATCATCTCCAGTAGAATTTTACTATGGTATACTCCCTGTGGAGGATATGAAGGAATTATGTTCTGCTGTGGAATCATTTGATACTATTACTTTATGAGATACTCCTAGTTTTTACATGTGTGACCTTGGAGGAGGTGGAGGAAGCATAATAAAGGATATACTTTTAACATTTACTTGGTTTTGACTTAAATTAGAGTCCACATTCTAGACAGTGGCATCAGTTGGAAAGTGATTAGGCAATCTCAGGCACTTAAATCTCAGTGTCAGATTGGAATCAAATTTGTTGATGGATTAGTTATTAATAGCTGATGGTTACCAGGTGTTCCCAAATGAGGCTGTGTGTTAGATTCATGTGGCGCTCTCCCAGAAATTCTTATTCTGGCAGAGCCCAGTGATCCGTGGTTTTTTTTTTGTTTTTTTTTTTTTTTGATCCATGTTTAACATGTACTCCAGATAGTGTTGATAGGAGCTATTGGATTGGTGTTTGGGAACTATGCTATATCCCATAATAACCTGGTTGTCAAATAAAAAACATTCTGGTTTCTTATGGAATATTTATGACATTTAAAAAGGGAATAATAAACATCTTTGTATCCACCACCCAGTTGCCTTCAGTAACTACTGTTCTGAATTTCATGGTTAGATTTAATGAACATCATTCCCAGGCATACTTTTTACTGATGTTTTATATGTATGAATCCTTGACAGTATGTACTGTTATTTTGAATATTTAAAGGTATTGTATAGTGATATTAGAGTATCCTTCTACAGCTTGCTATATTCATTCAACATCATGGTTTTGTGATTTCTGTATTACGCACTTTAGGGTTACTTTGTCCAGGCCTGTGAAAAATCCTCAGGAGGTTTTATTTGAATTTCATTGATTTCATTTGGGGAAGGATTGACATAGTTCTGCTCTTGAGCATAATATTTTTCTAAATTTATTTAGATTTTTAAGTTTTCTCCATGAAAGTTCTTACACATCTTTTCTTAGATTTATCAGTATTTCTAGATAACCAGGTTTTATTGTATCCTTTTAAAAGTTACATTTTGTTACAGTTGTTCATGGCTAGAACTGTATTTGATTATTTCCAACAATCTTGATGAATTCTCCTTGTTCTAATATACACATTCTTTTATTGCTTGTTATATCCACCGTGATGTAAATTTTAATGTATAATATATACAACAGGGTCATTCAGGTACATGGCTTTTTGATTCCCATAGTAACTTTAAGAGGTACAGAGGGAGGATTCTTATCCCACTTTACAAACGGCGAAACTGAGGTCCCTATAAACTAAGTGACCTGTGTGTCAGACAACTAAGAACTGTATTGAGAAAGCATTGTGGATCTGTTTTCTCCAGACCTCTCCCTCCATCCCATGACCTTTCACCCTGTGCAGCGCAGTTGCCTCCTGACTGGTGCCCCCTGCAGGGGGACTAGTGCACTACAGAGAGTGTTCTTCAGGGCTGCATGCTCTAGCCACCTAACCTTCCTGCTTCCCATTCCTGTACACACAGCTTTGTGTGCTGGTCCTCGCCTACCTTGCCAGCTTCTTTTCCCACCTTGATTCTTTCATGTACTTCCCTGGTGACGCAAGTGGTAAAGAACCCGCCTGTCAATGCAGGAGGTGCAAGAGACACAGGTTTGATCCCTGTGTTGGGAAGACCCTGTGGAGAAGGAAACGGCAACTGGCTCTAGTATTCTTCTTGCCTAGAGAATCCCATGGACAGAGGATCCTAGTGGGCTGCAGTCCATGGGGTCACAGAGAACTGAGCGTGACTGAGCACGCACGCGCTTCGTGTAGTTGAGTCACATGGGAACACTTGGACACATTCCTCCCACGTGCCTCATTTCCTCTCCTTCTCCTTAGTCTTCCTTGCAGGATAGTAAGTCAGGCTCCAAGATGGCAGGAACCATGTGTATAATTAACATCTTTACTTTTAATAGTGAGCACAATTCAGTACATTTCTGATGTTAAAGGCAAACACTGCTTTTAATTTCTCTGTTGGGCCATTTTTTTCTTTTTTGACAGGTGAGTTTTTGGTTTGTTTGTACCCTCTGACAATTATCTTCCCTTTTGTTTCATTTCATTGCCATTGCTATCTGACATTAGATGAATATTAAAACATTAAAAGTTAATACGGAAATGATTTTGTTACTGTTAATAATTTAAAGACCCTGATACTGGGAAAGATTGAGGGCAGGAGGAGAAGGGGACGACAGAGGATGAGATGGTTGGATGGCATCACCGACTCAATGGACATGGGTTTGGGTGGACTCTGGGAGTTGGTGATGGACAGGGAGGCCTGGTTTGCTGCGGTTCATGGGGTCGCAAAGAGTCAGACACGACTGAGCGACTGAACTGAACTGAGTACACGACTGAGCGACTGAACTGAACTGAGTAATTTATATGTAAAAGACTTGACAGGTAGGAGTTGGAAAACCAGCTAAAATAAGGCATTTTGAGACTCCATTTTGAGACTTCATCCTCCCCTTTAGCCAAGAATCTGGGGAGCCATGTGTAGACCACTTCTCAAAAACTACAAGGCCAAGATCTGGTGAATTTGAACATGTCAGGATTTTCCTTATATTTTTCATACTGTGAAGAAGATTGAGAACAAATGGACTTTTTCAGAGACCACCATGAAGCAATCCCTGCACTTTGTGGGGGAAAAGCCCCACTAAATCAAAGTGCTGGGGGGCCTTAGCCCCACACACTCGGAGTTACACAGGCATGCGGCAGGGCACACTCCTGGCTGTTTCTGTGAACTGGGAAACAAGGTGGAGTTCTAAGCTGCAGAGGCACGGCTCAGCACTGCATTCCTTTGAACCTTGTTTTTACCTCTGAACTGTTTTACCTCAGATACAGTATTTCAAAGAGCAGTTTAGCAGTTGAAGCATAAGTTAATCAGGTCTCCCAAATTTGTTGTTTTCTGCCGAGGCCCCTGTTGAGACCTCAAGAGGAAAATCCAGGAGAAACTGCAAGTGTCTGGAAGGTTTAGAGCAGTGGTTTTTCAAAGTGTGTGGTCCCCAGACTAGCAGCATTGGCATCACCTGGGAACTTGGTTGAAATGCACATTTTTAGATCCTTGCACAGACCTATTGAATCAAACTCTGGGGATGGGGCCAGCAGTCTGTGTTTGGACAGGCTCTCCAGGTGATCCTGATTCAGGCTTAAAGTGTGAGAACCACTGGTTTCCAGGCAAGTCATCAAGTCCAGTTGACAAGATGAGGTCTCTTACTGAAAAGAGATGCTAATAAGTTAAGAGTTTGAAATCCCTCTTTATTTAGAAAGTTGCATTTTGTTAGGGGTATAAAATTGACTTGCTTGCTCTAGAATGTCCCTTCCTGCTGAAATTTATAAAGATTAGCCTTCTGATACAGTGAGTCTTTAATGGGGTGGGAAAGTAGACAGGGAGAAAGGAATGCTTTGTTATTTGACCCATAGACATTTTCTAATTGTTCTTTTGGGTATCTTTTACTATCTCTGTTTCTTTGACCCAAAATAATTATAATGGATTTAAGTAACTGCTGTTTTTCTTTAACCTATGCCATTTGTTTTGATTTTTTTTTAGACACAAAAGTTTAAAAATTGTGGTCTGGGGAAGAAACCAAAAGTTATAGGAACACTTGTATTCATCACAATTAACAATGGGATTTACCTATGGTTGATTTATGTTGTGGTTTGACAGAAAATAGCAAAATTCTGTAAAGCAATTATCCTTCAATAATAAATAAATTTTTTTAAAAACCCAAAAAACAGTGGGATAGGGTGTGAGAGGCAAGAACCTTTTGGGCTTCCCTGGTGGCTCAGACGGTAAAGAATCTGTCTGCAATGCAGAAGACCCAGGTTCAATCCCTGGGTTTGGGAAGATCCCCTGGAGGAGAGCATGGCAACCCACTCCAGTATTCTTGCCTGGAGAATCCCATGGGCAGAGGAGCCTGGCGGGCTGGTAGTCCACGGTGTCACAAAGAGTCAGACACACCTGAGCAACTAATTTCTTTTGTTCTTTTTTGTAAGTACTTAACCAGAGCTAGCACCAAGGTCCAGAGTAGCTTGGCCATTAATGAAACATGCATCTTTGGGAAAAGTATTGATAGAAAGCAATAAGACTTGTCTGCAAGTGTGTGGACAGTTATAGGAAAGAGGAAGTTCTTGTGGCTTCTGAAGACTCTGACCCTGCTGATGATGTAACAGGCGGCTGTTTACTTGGACTTTTGGTAGTCTTTAGAGTCCAGGCTACTTATTAGTGGTTGGGTTAAATGGCGGCCTTCTTTTTCTTGGCCAAAGAAAATGCTGACGTGATGAAGTCAGTCGTCTCGCTGTGGAGTGAAAAGCCATTCAGTTGCTATCTGCCGCCATTAAAATGCCTTCATGGAGATTTCCTGTCTTTTTTTTTTCTCTTTTTTTAATGTTTTTCACATGGTTCCTGAAAATTATCTTCTGTACTTTGAACTTCAAAGGCCATATCGAATCTGAGCTTGAAATTCTGACATTTCAATTTTGATTCGGATCTCTCAAGTAACACCCTGGTGTTCGCTTCCTGGTTGGTGCTGCTTTCATTTTCAGCATCATAGCTCCCAGCTGTTTAAAATTCACCTAAAATCCTCTTCAGAATTCACCTAAAGTCTTCTTCACCTGTTGACCGAATGCGGCGTTTGCCCCTTTGGCTGCCTCAGTCACCGGGTAGTTCCTAGCTCCATCCATAAATTCTGCCTTAAAATCTTAGAAACGGACACTGCATGGGCGGTTCCTGGGCTGTGAAGGGGAGTGGGCGTGGCTGTGAAAGGCCGCCTGGGGGCGGGGCCCTGGGGTGGACGGAAGTGTTCTGTGTCTTGCTGTATCTGTGTCTGTGCCATGGCTGATCCTGTGCTAGTCTGCAGGATGTTACCACCGGAGGATACTGGGTACAGGGTGAAGGTAAAGGTGAAGTCGCTCAGTCGTGTCCGACTCTTTGCGACCCCGTGGACTGTAACCTACTAGGCTTCTCCATCCATGGGATTCTCCAGGCAAGAATACTGGAGTGGATTGCCATTTCCTTCTCCAGGGGATCTTCCCGACCCAGGGATCGAACCCAGGTCTCCCGCATTGGAGGCGGACGCTTTAACCTCTGAGCCACCAGGGAAGCACGGGTACAGGGTAGACGGGATTTCTCTGTTATTTTTCACGGCTGCATGCGAACCTGCCATTATCTGAATCTAAAAATGGCGATCCCCGAAAGAAGCGGCTAGTCTTGACTCAGTCACCTGAGTGCCCCTCCTCAAGACAAACCGTTGTGTCTGGCAGGCAGCAGAGGTGCTCTACGAGTACTTTCATTTTGTCACACAGAATATTAAAAAGACGTATGCTGAAGGTGAAGGTGAAGTTGCTCAGTCGTGTCCGACTCTTTGCAACCCCGTGGACTGTAGCCCACCAGGCTCCTCCGTCCATGGGATTCTCCAGGCAAGAATACTGGAGTGGGTTGCCATTTCCTTCTCCAGGGGATCTTCCCAACCCAGGGATTGAACCCAGGTCTCCTGCATTGGAGGCAGATGCTTTAACCTCTGAGGCACCAGGGAAGCCCCAGGTATACTGAAGGCTCAAGATTTAATAAAATTAATATTCAAAAATAGAATAAAAACTTTTAATGTGTTTCTTCATGTTGTCAATATGATTTTTCTTGAGCCAATGATGACAAAAACCTCTATGTAATTAAAGTGCCTTTTTTTACAGTCTTGTATTAGTATATCCATTTGGAGGATGGGGAAGAGTAACTCTTCCTCCAAGTTTATCTGAGTGATGTGGATATCTAGGAGTCTGGTGACTGAAGCTGTAAGCCAGATACCAAGATACAGCAATTAGAAGCAGAAGCAGTTGGAAGCAGTTGTGAAGATTTGGGATTAACTATCAACAATATCCACTGTAAAGATTAAAGCTTTATGACCTGTGCATTATAGTCAGTGTTCTCTAGAGAATCAGAACCAATAGGATAGATATAGATCCTATGTATTTATAAGATCCTATTAAATTTAAAAATTTATTAATTATCCTACTAATAAGTCTACTATTGGTACTTCCCTGGTGGTCCAGTGGTTAGGATTCAGTGCTTTGTGATGAGGGCCTGGGTTCAATCCCTGCTTGGGGAACCTCAGATCCCACAAGCTGCATGGCATGCCCTCCTCCAAATAGATTTTTGAAAGGTTTAACAAGAAATCTAATATCTGTTATAGATTTATTAGGGACGCTGGCTCACATGAGTGTGGAGGCCAAGAAGTCCCACAATCCACTGTCTGCAAGGTGAGGAGCCAGGCAGGCTTTTAATATAATCCCAGTTTTAGTCCAGCGGCCTGGGAACCAGGAGCACTAGTATCCCAGGGCAGGAGAAGACAGATGCTCCAGGCTTTTTGTTGGCAATCAGCATTTGGGTGCAGTCCACTCACATTGGCAAGGGTGGTCTTCCTTACTCAGTCTGTCATTTCAAGTGCTTCTGTCCTCTGGAGACACCCTCAAAAGACACAGCAAGAAGTACTGTTTCACCAGTTCTCTGATCATCCTTTAGTTCAGTCAAGGTAACACACAAAATTAACCATCCCACCCCATGGGAAAAAAAAAAAAAATAGAAGCAATATTGTAACTAATTCAATAAAGACTTTTTAAATGGTCCTTGTAAAAAAAAAGAAAGAAAGTTTCTTTTCACTCAAACATCTACAATTCCCCAGGAACTGAGTCTGCCCCAGAAAGACTGTAAAGAACCTGCCGGCAGTTGCAGGAGAGCCAGGGTCAATCCCTGGGTCCCCGGAGAAGAGAATGGCAACCCACTCCAGTATTCTTGCCTGGAGAATTCCATGGGCAGAGAAGCCTGGAAGGCTACAGTCCATGGGTCGCAAAGAGTCAGACACGACTGAGCGACTAACACACACACCCACACAGGAAAGACCGGCACCTGAGTACAGCACAGTGTGCTAAATTGAATGATACAAGTGTGTATGGGGGACACAACCAACTCTTAGAAGCCTGGGGGTGGCCATAGAACTCAGCTCACCTGACTCTAATGCGTCGGACACTGTGTTCCAGTCTGTGTGGTGGTTCAGATGTGTATATGTATTAACATGTGTGTCTGTATATATTTCATTGTACAAAGTATTTAAATCAGTTTACGAGGAGACTTTCAGTAGAGAGTATTACTAATAAAGTAGGCCAGGGGGGAAAAAAACTTCATAAGGAAGGTCAAGACTAAGGAAAATCAGCACATGTGTGTTCCATGAATGACTGATACAGCTGTACTGCTGTGCAGAGTTACTGTGTGTGTGCGTGGTCCTAGGCTGGATGGTTTGCTCCTACTTTTGGTGTGGGAGAGAGATGTGTATGACCCCGAAATGAAGGAAAAATGCTTTAAAGGTTGTAGAGCATTTGTGCCTGAGGCTGGATGGTGGGTGAGAGCCACTGAGGCCGTTTGCAGAGACTTCCTGCTGGAGGGGATCCTTGGGGCAAGAACGGTGTCCTCAGACTTTGCAGTTTCTTTTTCATCATCCACTCAGGGCTCTATTCTCCCATCCATGTGGAAGGTTTGTTTCGCAAGAGCATTTCGCTACCACTTCTGTTTCCATCCAAGCTCCAGGCACAGCCAAGTGGACGTGGACTTTAGATGGCAAACTTTTTTCCCCTGTATTATCATTGGCATGTGGCTTGTGTCTGATAATTTCATCACTGTCATCTGCAGTTTTATTAGAAACGGATGAAGTAATGTAATCGTGTGTAGGATTTTATACCCAGATCTCTTAGTGGATTCCTTTATCTTAAATCCAAGACAAAATATGAAGTTTATTATTTTTCTCTTTTCTTCTTTCCTTGAGCAGCTGTTCTTAGTGCATGATTTGGGGACACTGGTTTTGTGTTATTTATAAATGGATGAACTCATGGTAAGCTTTAGCAGTTACTATGTATTATTTGTACATAAAATATAAAAGTACATAAATTACATAAGTTGAAGTAGATATCTAGATAATTATTATGTGACTTGTTTCTGGGTAGAGTTTTTTTATTGCCAGATCTTTCCCAACTTGAAGTTTTAAGACTGTGATCCACGAAGTATCTTGCTCATACTTTTGTTTTCCTGACCATTATCCTCTACTTCATTCCTTTTCTGTCTGTGCAACAATTAGGTGGGCTGCTGCTGCTGTTGCTGCTAGGTCGTTTCAGTCGTGTCCGACTCTGTGCAACCCCATAGACGGCAGCCCACCAGGCTCCCCCGTCCCTGGGATTCTCCAGGCAAGAACTCTGGAGTGGGTTGCCATTTCCCTCTCCAGTGCCTGAAAGTGAAAAGTGAAAGTGAAGTTGCTCAGTCGTGTTTGACTCTTAGCGACCCCATGGACTGCAGCCCACCAGGCTCCTCCGTCCATGGGACTCTCCAGGCAAGAGTACTGGAGTGGGGTGCCACTGCCTAGAGAAGATATATTCAGACCTTTTGGATTCACTTAAGGTTCATCGCCGTTGCATTGTTGTTCCTACAGTTCATTAGGCTGTAGGAAAACCAGCCAGCCAGCAGCTATTAAAAACCAAGCACACACTCAAAGAACCATGGCTGATGGAAAAGCAATTTTGAAAACCACAGAGAAACACTTGTAATAAAGTAGTTCACTGATTGCAATTGTGAGGTAGTAATGTTTTCAATCGAAAGGAAAAGCCTAGCTAATAACTTCCAAGACTAGCTTGGGGTGAACTAACATTGAGACCTGTGAGTAGTGTGTTGGGGCTTTTGATCCCCACATGTGACTCCTCCTCAAACAGCAATTTCTTGCAGGTCTGGGAGTGTTTTGTGTGGTTGTGGTGGGGACGCTGCAGGTGACCTGCCCTCAGTTGGTGTAGTGCCTTAGGCTCTTGATGGACCCTCGAAAAGTGAGAGAAATGAGGGGGAAGGTTAGCTTTTGTCATGATCTCGGGCTGATTCTCTTGGTTTTACTTTCAGCCTCCTTGGTATTAGAAGTTCAAAGCTTCAAAGAAAAGACTGGACATTTCTTTCTCCCGAAACTGTCCCATCTCCTCGTCTTTTTCTACTTTGAAATGCAGTAATCTTTCCAATGACCCAGCATCATGCCTGATAACCCTGAGCTAGCCGAATCACCAGACCTCAGCCCTGATATTTGGAAAAACGAGATTTGTTTGGGGAGGAGATAAGGAAGGAAAGAGTGGAGGTTTACAGAGCAGGGCTGAGGGTCTTCTGGCAGCTGGAGGCTACCCTGACTCCTGTGTTAAAGATCTCAAGAGGGCCTGGAGAAAAGGAGAACTAAGAAACAAATTTTGTTAATTTGCTAGCGTGGCACTGTTCGATGCTGGTCTCAGGACCGATTTGAGAGGCTGCAGACTTGTTTCGCTGCGTTTAGTCTGGTCTAGACACTCATCACGTCAACAGCAGTTCTTCCCTGTGGGTGCAGATGTGTTAAGGGACTGAAGCTGTCCCTTAACCCGTTTCACCTTCCTAATCACCAGTGCCCTCAACTGAATTTCTCCACTGTCGTGACCTTCAGCACCGAAGCCTGCCCTTTAACATCCCATTCAGTCTGCTCTTCATGACACTGGCACGGGCCACAGGGGTTGTATAACTAGAAGCGATGTTAACCTCTCTGAGAAAGAAAGAAATCTGGAAACAGAGACTTTGCTTAAATAAAGAAATTTAGATCCACAAAGGACTGTTTGGCATTTTTCTCCCCTGGTTATTTCTTTATTTTTCTTTTTTGAGAGAATCTAGTTTCCAAAATTAGTAAGCTTTGATTTATTAGCTATATGAGGAGTAGACTTTTTTTAATTAAAAAAATTTATTTTTGACCTCACCAGTGGGATGTAGGATCTTCGTTCCCTATGTGCATGCTAAGTCGCTTTAGTCGTGTCCAGCCCTTTGCAACCCTGTGGACTGTAGTCCACCAGGCCCCTCTGTCCATGGGATTCTCCAGGCAAGAATACTGGAGTGGGCTGCCATGCCCTTCTCCAGGGAATCTGCTCAACCCAGGGATCAAACCCCCATCTCTTGTGTCTCCTGCATTGGCAGGTGGGTTTTTCACCACTGGCACCTCCTGAGAAGCCCTCAAACCCATTCCTTGCATTGGAAGCGCAGTCTTTCCACCACGTTAAGTTCTGTCCTCCACCTCCACCCCATTCTTGAAATGCTTGTTCTTATGCTCTGGAATCCATTTAGCAGACCTTACAGTGAAAGATGAGGTTTACATCCTACTGCATCATGATGTCATTTCCAGAGCAGCTGAGATGCTGCTGTTCTCAGCTCCCTCCTCTCTCTCATAAAGCAGCCGTTTATCTGAGTTAAGAGTATGGCTCACCTGGTCACACATCACCTGACCACCTGCCCACTTGCCTGGGTGGGATCTTCAGTCAGGAAAAGGCAAAAGGAGAGACTGTGACTCTTGAGTGTCATTTGGGCAGCTTTTTGTAAACTGAAGGTAAACATACATATGCCAACAGAGTGAAATTAATTGCCTTGTATGTTTTTTCCTGTATGTTTCCCTATAATTCCATCTAGCTAGCTCTGTAGCAGACTCAGCAGTATTTTTTCTGTGATGGTGCTGTTTCTTCAAGCATGTAAAAAGTGTCTCCAGGGTATGGTGCTGTATTGGAAAGGTTTTTTTGTTGTTGTTTGTTTTTTTAAAAGAAAACATTAAAAAAATTTTAATTGTAGGAAAATTGCTTTACAATGTTGTGTTGGTTTCTGGACAGGTATTTAGATACAGTGATCAAGTTAGGAAAGAGTTGTGGGCAAGTGCTTTTGAAACATCTAACTATAGCGTTTCAATAGGAAAAAGAACAGCTGATGTTAAAATGAGTTATTTTTCGAAGAGAAAACTGATAGGAGCATGTCCTAAGGACTCAGGTCAGCTTGAAGGGGCTGTTCCTGGCTGAAGCAGATAGAATGACCAACAAGATGATGAAGGTCAGAAATGAATTATCAGCCACTGGCGGAAAAAAACAGGGATCCAAGCTGATAATGAATGAGGGAGAGGGCTTCCCAGGTGGCTCAGTGGTAAAGAATCCGCCTGCTGATGCAGGAGACGCAGTTTTGATCCCTGGGTCAGGAAGATCCCCTAGAGGAGGAAATGGCAACCTACTCCAGTATTCTTGCCTGGGAAGTCTCATGAACAGAGGAGCCTGGCAGGCTACAGTCCGTGGGGTTGCAAAGAGTCGGGCATGACTCAGTGACTAAACAACGATAGTAAATGAGAGAGGAGGGCTGTTGCTTACAGTAGAATGCTAACTGGGAGATGTGGAGTTCTCTAGGAAATTCAGGACACATGGGAACTGTTAAGGAGATACTTCTCTGTAGTTGTAAGGTTAAAATGTGGTGGGGTAGAAGCTTGGGTCAGAAGGCTTGAACTAAAATTTGGCACTTGGTAATTTTGACCTTGGGCTGGTTCCTTCTCGTCTTTGAGCTTGTGTTTGCTAACCTGTGAAATGGGGAGTGATAATATCTACCTTCCAAGGTCATGCTGAGGATTAAATCATGCACCCGAACAGGCTTTCTGCACTCTGGAACATTAAATGTGGCTGAAACAGTGATACAAAGAGCATAACTTTGGTGCACATCTTCTTCAGAATAAAAACAGAATTCATAACGTTATGTTTTCACCAAACACATCTTCAGAAGACTATAGTACAGTTGATTAATGAACAACTTGGAGTTTAGAGCCCCTCTACACTGTGGAAAATCCATGTATGAATTTAAAGTCAGCCCTCCATATCCACGGTTTTGCATCCTGGGATTCAGCCACCTGAAGATCATGTAGTACATATTTAGCAGAAAAAAAAAAAAAAAAATCCATGATTGTGGATCTGTGCAGTTCAGATCTGTGTTATTCCAGGGGCAATATTTATGGTATTAATAACAGTATCAATAAAAATTAAAACAGCTGCTTTTTATGTGCCAGGCACCGTGCTCATGGACCCACGTGCATGCTCACATATCCTCTTGACCTCAGCTGTAAGAGGTGCAGAGAGATGCCAAGCAGCTGGGCCTCTGAGCCGCTGTTTGTGTCACGTGGCTTTAAGGGGAGAGGCAGCATTCAAACTTCAACTTTGTAGTTGAAGTCTAACCACAAAGTCCATGGTGCCACTCACCACACTGCTGCTTCCCTAAAGGGGTCGTTCCCCACACTTAGCCAGTTTTCTTTCTTTGACAAAGGAGAAAGGTATCCAAAATTTTCAGTAGCAGAGGATTTAATCCAAAATATATATGGGCACCAGCTGCTTGAGTTTGGGACTGATAGATCAAATCAGTCAATTCTAAAGGAAATCGACCCTGAATATTCATTAGAAGAACTGATGCTGAAGCTCAAATACTCTGGCCACCTGATGGGAAGAGCTGATTGATTGAAGAAGACCCTGATACTGGGAAAGATTGAAGGCAGGAGGAGAAGGGGACGACAGAGGATGAGATGGTTGGATGGCATCACCGTAATTCTAAAGGAAATCGACCCTGAATATTCATTAGAAGAACTGATGCTGAAGCTCAAATACTCTGGCCACCTGATGGGAAGAGCTGATTGATTGAAGAAGACCCTGATACTGGGAAAGATTGAAGGCAGGAGGAGAAGGGGACGACAGAGGATGAGATGGTTGGATGGCATCACCGACTATGAGTTTGAGTAAGCTCCAGGAGATGGTGAAGGACAGGGAAGCCTGGTGTGCTGCAGTCCATGGGGTCGAAAAGAGTCAGACACGACTGAGTGGCTAAACAAAAAACGGTAAATTGAGAGTCTGCACCTGTGCTTCAGATGTTTCTGGAGGTTTTATTGGTATTTATTTCCCATCAGTCAGTCCTCATCATTAGATAACAAGTGTCTGTTTCCTGGAATATATTTCGCAGAATCAAATTTGATCTCAGAATGAGAACTAATTGCATGCTGCTGCAATTACCAGTGACTGCCTGGTGTGACACCTGGGGAGTGACCATTTCCATATCAGTAGCGGCCAATAGACGCTTAGGCCCCCTAGGCCAGGGCTGACCGGCGCCCAGGAGCTTGTTAACACTGACCTGAGCAACATCAGGAGGCACCTGCCTCCACTGCTGCCTGGCTGCATATTCATGGGCGAGTTAGGTAGACTCTCCCTCAGTATTCAGAGTTTTATGAGGTCAGAGTTGTTATAAGGATTGTTACTGTTCTTCAGCTGCTAAATTGTGTCCTGGTGGCTCAGAGGTTAAAGTGTCTGCCTCTGATGTGGGAGACCCGGGTTCGATCCCTGGGTCGGGAAGATCCCCTGGAGAAGGAAATGGCAATCCACTCCAGTATTCTTGGCTGGAGAATCCCATGGGCAGAGAAGCCTAGTAGATTACAGTCCACGGGGTCGCAAAGAGTCGGACACGACTGAGCGACTTCACCTCACCTCACCTCACCTTTGTGACCCCATGGACTGCAGCACGCCAGGCTTCCCTGTTCTTCACCATCTCCTGGAGTTTGAGCAAACTCCAGGAGAGTTTGAGTCAGTGATGCCATCCAACCATCTCATCCTCTGCCTCCCCCCTCTCCTCTTGCCCTCAATCTTTCCCAGCATAGATTAGTTAACATTTGGTACAGTACTTGACATAAGTCAGCACAATATAAATGATTAAATACAAAGAAACCTGTGAGAAGTACTAATGTTCCCATTTCACTAGTAAGAAATGAGGTGTAAAGAGTTAATTCCCCATCAGTTGGCTCCTAAGTAACTGAACAAGACTTCATCCAGAAGTACAAAGCTAAAGCCTGCTTCTAATTCTTTTTAAACTTCCTGTGAACCTTCCATTCAGTCACTTAGTCGTGTCCAACTCTTTGCGACCCCATGAATCGCAGCACGCCAGGCCTCCCTGTCCATCACCAACTCCCAGAGATCACTCAGACTCACGTCCATCGAGTCCGTGAT
>SJYT01071331.1:223222-240222 GCA_006410635.1 Cephalophus harveyi | reverse complement strand
GAGTTCACTCAGACTCACGTCCATCGAGTCCGTGATGACAGCCAGCCATCTCATCCTCTGTCGTCCCCTTCTCCTCCTGCCCCCAATCCCTCCCAGCATCAGAGTCTTTTCCAATGAGTCAACTCTGTGCATGAGGTGGCCAAAGTACTGGAGTTTCAGCTTTAGCATCATTCCTTCCAAAGAAATCCCAGGGCTGATCTCCTTCAAAATGGACTGGTTGGATCTTCTTGCAGTCCTGTGAACCTTAGGAAGGACCTTTTCCTCTCCTAATATTTTAAGCTGACACCCTGACTTTTTTTTTTATTATCTCTAACAAGCTATGAAGTCTCTGATAACATAGCACCTGCCTTCTGTGGGAGTTAAGCAGATACATATTGGGCAGAGGAAAGGAACCAGGGGTAAGGATGGAAGAGGAGCTGGAGAGAGGAGCCGGCCACGTTCAGCCTCCCAGAACGGGGTCTCTAGCCCTGCAGGGAAACGGAGGCTCCTGCGCCTGAATTCAGCCCGCCAGGACCCTGGGCTTCTTAATCTGAAGCCATTGCTTTTTCTGTGGCTCTAAGCCTTCTGACCAAAAAACCTGGACACTGAATTTTCTTATCAGCTTAGTATAAAGCCATGCTGGTCTTCTCTGTATCATTCTAACTTAATCTACATACCTGAGGATTGAGACTGATGCTGTATCGCGTTTTAGAGGTGGAAGGGATGCTGCTTAGACATCTAACAAGGAGAGAAAATTGAAGGTCAAATTCCACAGCTAGTTAGAGACGGAGACAGGACAGGAAGCCTGGGGCTGCATTGCCAATAAATACGGGAACCCCTCACCTTCCCCACCCAGGGTGTGTTCACTCAAACCTAGAAGGTCATATCAGTTGTGTGGGGTGAGGTAGAGGAATCTTCCTTGAAACAAGTGTCTTCGTAATTCACTGAGGACTATGCCTCGAGCAAGGTCTATGTTAGTCAGCTTATAATAACTAATGCAAAAATAGTAATATAATTCACAAACATAAATTAATTGAAAAATTATTAGGGACCTATTATATACCAGGCGCTGGACGATACAGAAGAAAAAATGCTCAGTTCTCCCCCAAAGGGGCTGGTGGTCTGAGTGAGGTAAAGTCAAATTAGCAGTAAGATGTTGCTGATGCCATGATGGTCTAACCGCAGTGGGGCACAAAGAAAAGAGAAATCTATTTCCTCTGGGGGTGGGTAGAAAGAAAGCCTAAAGGAAACGACACTGAACCTGAGATTTGGAAGTGTATCAAGTGAGCAAAAGTACAGGAAAAGTACACTCCAAGCTTCCAGCAGGTAGAAACTGCTAGAAGCTTGGAGCGGCTGGGTAAGGAGTAGGGTGAGAGAGTTACCCCAAAGGGTAGGTTGAAGCCTGTATCTGCAGTAAGTCATGGAGTCTTAGAGGACATCCTGTGGGCACATAATCTTACAGATAAGATGTGTTTCAAGGGGATTGATCCCCTTTGGTGTTTGGAAAGAGGGAATCCCCTATTACTTAGGAAGTTGGATTCTCAGAAGTTGATTTCGATTTAGGCCCTTTTTAAACACATTATTGACTGAGGGATTTTTGCAGAAACTTAACACCTGTGGCACTAATACATGTCTGGTCAATAATGTGTTAAGTAAATTTAACCTTTTTTCACAGGTACTTTTATTGAATACAGTTCACTTCTTTGTTTATATTTAGTTTTGTTCACATGTTCATCTTCTGTTCATGTATGTACTCAAGAGTGAGTTCTAATGAGGTGGATGAAACTGGAGCCTATAATACAGAGTGAAGTAAGTCAGAAAGAAAAACAGCAATACAGTATATTAATGCATACATATGGAATTTAGAAAGATGATAATGACGACCCTATGTGCAAGACAGCAAAAGAGACACAGATATAAAGAACAGGCTTTTGGACTGTGTGGGAGAAGGCGAGGGTGGGATGATCTGAGAGAACAGCATTGAAACATGTCTATTACCGTGTGTGGAATAGATCACGAGTCCAAGTTTGGTGTATGAAACGGGGCGCTCAGAGTCAGTGCACTGGGATAACCCTGAAGGATGGGATGGGGAGGGAGGTGGGAGGGGGGTTTGGGACGGGGGGACACATGTATACCCGTGGCTGATTCATGTCAATGTATGGCAAAAAGCCACCATAATATTGTAAAGCAGTTAGCCTCCAATTAAAATAAATTAATAAAAAAAGAATAATTGATACATTCCTCAAAAATAAATGCTACAAAGTGAAAGGAAGTGAAGTCACTCAGTTGTGTCTGACTCTTTGTGACCCCATGGACTGTAGCCTACCAGGCTCCTCCATCCATGGGATTTTCCAGGCAAGGGTACTGGAGTGCGTTGCCTTTTTTTCTCCAGGGGATCTTCCCAACCCAGGGATTGAACCTGGGTCTTCCACATTGCAGGCAGACGTTTTACCATCTGAGCCACCAAGGAAGCAAATACTGTAAAGTTGCTATCTTTAGACAAAAATCATCTTAACTTTTAAGATGATGTTCCCTCCAAAAACTAAGCAGAAGAATGAAAAGAGAAGGTTAGATACACAATCTCTTTCCAGTCTTGCAGTTCTGAGTACAGTTGTCTGGTTGTGATGATGAGCAGACCTTGATTCAAACCCTGGCCCTCCACTTAGCAGCTGTGTGACTTCAGACGTTGTCACAGAGCTGGGCTGAGCCTGCTTCTGTGTCTGCCATGAGGATTCGGAATCTGTTATAAACTCCGGGTGGGCAGGGACAGCGGCTGTCTCGCTGATGTCTGCATCTGCCCCGTCCCCCTAGAGCCTGGCCCGAGGGTTCGGTATATGTAGTGCCCAGTGAACGTTAGCTAATGTTGCTTCACACCCTCCTTTTTGCCACGTCACTACCAGATACCAGCACACAAGATAAAATGTCCGTGTTCAGGGACTTGGGGCTCTATTTGTGTTAAAATTTAAGCTCAATTACGTGTCCTGAGAATCTTTTCTTCGGTGTAGTTTCCCTGACATATCCTGAGGTCAGGAACTTTATTTCATAATTGCATATACTATTAACTTTTAAGTAGTTTTACCCTCTCCACCACTCTCTCCTGGAGAGAGGTCACGAACACACACCAAATCGAGGGACATCTGCTTGGTACAGTTATGATACTGGGCACAGCTGCTCTGGCAGGTTGACTACGCTCCCCCTCCTCTTGTTTTCAGATGAGAATTGAGGCCGCAGGACCTGACCTCAGGGACCTGAGCTCCCATTAGCCCTGGACCATCCTGCTCTTGGGTGACCTCACTGACAGTCCTGAGCGAGGTGTGGTCTGGCACTTGGGCACCCAGACGCTCCAGATGAGCACGGCAGCAGCAGCAGACTTGCCCAGTTCAGGGCTAGAAGGGCCTTCAGACCCCTTGCTCTGCAGAGTGAGGAAAACTGAGGCCCTGGGAAGTTAAGTGACTTTCTCAAAGTCACAAAACTAATAATTATCATCATCAGGCTAGAACTTGGGCATCTCCACTGTACCCTAAACTCCTTTTCCACGTCTTCAGAACTAAAGAGTGTTTATGTACTGCTGGGTCGCAGCCAGCTTATTTGCTATCATGTCTGTGTGGACAGAGGCAACAGCCTGGCACCTTTGTTAGCAGAACTCTCGTGTGTGTGAAAAAAAATTTTTTGTCGATGAACATTTGGTATATCGTAGCCTCATCTGCCTTCATCTGGTTACAAGACTACTTTATGCAGATGACTTAGTGATAGAATTTCAAATGCTTCGAAATCTTAAAAACGTTCACCGATCTGGAGGATATACAAGAATACTTTGCACAGCCCAGCCCCGGTCTCCGGGGTTAGCTGTTTCTCGTTTCTTTCTCATTCCTTTCTCCTGTGCCCTGGTAACGCAGAAAAGCTGAGTCCAGTGGCAGAATCACAAATGTCTCCTGAAACTTGGTTCCGAAAACAAAAATACATCCTGAAACTTTCCTAGTTTGGTTTCCCTGTTGACTAGAAAAGGGATTTTATTTCATTTTTTAACTGAATGGTGGTGATGGTTTTAGTTGCTACGTTGTATCTCGCTCTTGCAACCCCATGGACTGTAGCCTGCCAGCTCCTCTGTCCATGGGAATTTCCCAGGCAAGAATACTGGAGTGGGTTTCCATTTCCTTCTCCAGGGGATCTTCCCAACCCAGGGATTGAACCCACATCTCCTGCCACTAGGGAAGCCCCAACTGAAATAGATGCATAAATACTTCAAAAGGCAGAAATTTGACTGTTTTCCTCGTGAGCGATTAGGAAAAGATACGCAGTTACTAGGAATTTTTGAGTAGGTGGAAGGAGGTGTCGTGAAATTATCTAGGAGCCTTCCCCCTCACCCCCCAATCTAGAATCCACCTGAAGAGATAGTGTGAAAACAGCTCAAGTTTTTTGTTTATTTTAACCAGGGTTGAAAAGTTGAAAGTTAAGTCGCTCAGTCGTGTCCGACTCTTCGCGCCCCCATGGGCTGTAGCCCGCCAGGCTCCTCTATCCATGGGGATTCTCTAGGCAAGAATACTGGGGTGGGTTGCCATTCCCTTTGCCAGGGGATCTTCCCCAGCCAGGGATTGAACCCGTGTCGCTCATGTTTCCTGCATGACAGGTGAGTTCTTTACCACCAGTGCCGCCTGGGAAGCCCTTTTGGGAGTGACACTGGGTCACCTATTAATAATTCCATCAGAAAACAGCTACAGGCTGGGACTGTCCCAGACAAGCCAGAATATACAGATGCTTTATAATCTTCAAGCTACATGACTCAGATTTGATAGTGATTCACCTATTAGCATCATCAAGGAGTTAGAAGTGTTTCATAATTGAACTTATTCGACTAGACTGGAGTTTTCTCCTGTCTGTTGCATGACCTTAACTTTAATTTGTCCAGAAA
The DNA here is from genome assembly GCA_006410635.1 of Cephalophus harveyi. Lineage (NCBI taxonomy): Eukaryota > Metazoa > Chordata > Mammalia > Artiodactyla > Bovidae > Cephalophus > Cephalophus harveyi. Next base: position 235,334 of record SJYT01071331.1, on the reverse strand, counting down.
CACTTCTAGAATTTATTCTATTCACTTATCCCTTAAACATCCCTTAAACAGACTATATCAGAAAGAATTTAACATTCTTGGAAAGTTGGTCATCAAGTCAGCAGAACCTCAGGGGTTGAGAGTGCCCGTTGCCTTTGTTTGAATCCCAACCCTCCACCCTCAGCCGCTCTCCAGTTGCGGTGCCCAGGCTCCTCATTGCAGTGACCGCTTTTGCTGCGGAGCAGAGGCTCTGGGGCTCACGGGCTTCAGTAGTTGTGGCACACGAGCACGGTTGCTCTGCAGCATGCAGAGTCCGTCTAGATCAGGGATTGAACCTGTGTGTTCTGCATTGGCAGGCGGATTCTTTACCACTGGGCCACCAAAGAAGCCCCATTTCCATTACTTCTGAACGTAGTATTGGCACTGCTAATCAGTTCAGTTAGGCACAAGAAAATAATTTGAAAGGAAGAAGTAAAATTAGCTGTGGGAGACATGATCATTTGCTGGAGAACTAACTCTACAGTGAGTCAATGATAAAAATAACTGAGACAACAGAAGAATTCATCCAAACAGTAACATATAAAATAACATAGAAATGTCAATAACCAATATATAAATAAGTACCAGATAGAAGGTATAAGTGAAAGTGAAGGTATACGGTAAAAGTGAAAACTCCATTTAAAATAGCAACAGAAAAGATAAAATACTTAATAAACTTAAGAAATGTTAAAACCTAATACAGTGTTATAGATTAAATGCTGTCCCCTGCAAAATGTTATCTGTTGAAGCCCCAGTCAGAAGTACCTAAGAATGTGACTGTATGTGGAAAAAGAGCCTTTAAAAAGTTACAATGAGGCCGTTGGGGTGGACTCAGAACCGATTGGTATCCTTATAAGAAGAGGAGATGGCGACATACATAAAGAGAGACACCAGGGAAGTAATACGGAAGAACCACAGCAGGCCAGTGGCCACCTGCAAGCCAAGAAGACAGGCTTCAGAAGAAACCAGCTTGCCAGTCACCTTACTCTTGGACTTCCAGCCACCAGAACTTTGAGTAAATAAATTTCTGCAGTTTAAGCCCCACAGTCTGTGGTATTTTGTTATGGGCAGGCCTGGCAAACTGGCCCAGATAATAGCTATGGAATGACCCTGAAAGATGCAAAAGTAGACTTGACCTTCCCGGTTCTTGAATAAAATAGTTAACATTATAAAATATTAATTCTTACTAAGTTAATGATTAAATACAGTGGGATCCCAGTAAAAGGATCAATAATCTTTTTTTTCTGGAGGTCGACAAGGTGACCATCAAAGTTCATATGAAAAAGTAAGCATGTGAGTAAAACTGTGAAGTGGACTGTGAGAGGGGACTAGCCCTGCAGATATTAGCATATACTGTGAAGTCTCTTCGGGGCTTCCCAGGGGGCTCAGTGGTTAAGAATCTGCCTGCAGTGCAGGTGATCCAAGGGACGCGGGTTCAGTCCCTGGGTCGGGAAGGTCCCTTGGAAGAGGAGATGGCAACCCACTGCAGTGTTCCTGCCTGTAAAATTCCATGGATAGAGGAGCCTCGCAGGCTACAGTCTGTGGGGGTCGCATAGCATTGAACACGACTGAGCACGCATGCACACATAGAGTCTCTATAATTAAACCAGAGTGACACAGGGCAGTGGACTAGTATGGAATGGGATGGAACGTCTGAAAAATAGACCCTAACATTTGTGGAAGCTTATGAGAAAGGTGGCATCTCTGACCACTAGGACAGAGGTGGGCTTTTTAGTAAATGGTATTGGGGCAGCTGTCTCCATTTGGAAAGATAAAATTAGATCTGTTCCTTATGGTATAAATAAACTGAGCTCCAGATGAATCAGAGATTTAGATAAAATATGATACCTTACATGCATTGGAAGAATGCTTGGATGAATTCCTCCTTACAACCTGGGTGTAGAAGACGACTTTCTATGACTCAAAATCCACATACAATTAAAAAAAAGAAAAATTGACTACCAAAAAATAAACTTGCACATAAGCAAAGTTAAGCAAACTGACAGACTGTGATAAGCTATTTGGAACATAATATATCATGGGCTGATAGCTCTAATACATATAAGATATATAGATAAGATATAATATTTTATATATAGATAATAATGTATCTTATATAAGATATTATATCTTATATAGATAATATATAATACCTATAATATGGATAAGATATTATATATTTGCCTATATATTTATATGATTTATTTTAATGAAAAATGGAAAGACCAAAAATGAGCAAAAGGTACAAGCAGACAATTCACAAAAGAAGACTAAAATAGGTCTTCTGAAGTAGATGAAAAGATGATCAACATGAAAAGATATATAAAGGAATATAAAAGGGCACCAAAGTGGCTACCATTTTTTCACCCATCCAGTTGTCAGAAAAGGAAAAACTTGACAGAATGGTCTGTTCAGGAGGCTTTGGGGGGAAATCACTTTCATTTGTTGCTTGTAGCTATGCAAAATGGTACAACCCCTATGCATGGATACTTGATGATAACAAAATTATACCTGTATTTACCCTTTCACACAGTATTTCCACTTCGAGGATACACCTTTAACAGTGCTACTGTATATGCATGGAGTTATTCATTGCAGTATTGTATATAGTGGTTAAAATAGTGCAAACTACCTAAATGCCCAGATATTGGAGATAGGTTGAATAAACTATGGTGCTGTTAGCTATAAAAACAAATTAGGAAGATTTCTATAGGTAGTATGAAGTTAATTCTAGAATGTGCTAAGAGCCATGTCATTGGTAAAGATGCTGGGAAGGATTGAAGGCCAAAGGAGAAGAGGATGAGATGGTTAGATAGCATCACAGGCTCAGTGGATGTGAATCTGAGCAAACTCCGGGAGATGGTGAAGGACAGGGAGGCCAAGAGCAGTCCATGGGGTCTCAAAGAGCAGGACATGACTTAGCAAATAAACAACAACAAACAGTTGAAAAAAGTGACGTGCAGGGGCTGCCTTTCTTTCTAGTAATAAAGATGAAATAAGAAAGCAAAGATTTATCTGTTTAATTTCCTCAAGAAGATGCACAGGAATCAGAAAAAAAAAAAAAAGGAAATTGATTATCCCCTGAGGAGATTAGATGGGCAGACTTGAGTAAATAAATTGTAATATATACATGTAATGAGGTGTTACACACAACACTGGATGAGTCATACAAACATCATGTTGAACTAAAGCCAGACACAAGGGTGTATGTGATTCCGTTTATATGAAGATTTGTACATTTTACTATAGATGTGTGATACCTCAATACCTTTTTTAAGTTCATTAAAATATACCTGTGCCTACATCAGGAGTGGCAAAATCATCTCATCTTTTAATTATCAGAGGTGAGAAAAAAGGTATTGATCTTGTCAAGTTCATCTGTAGAGTGCGGCTTTGTTGTAACTGGTGGTTCACTTCAGAGGTCATGTACAAAAGCTGATTGACCTCGCCTGTGGTGTACACCAAGGGCAGACCTGTGCTTTAGAGCCAGACCACTGCACACCAAACAACAGGTACACGGGGACACGTGCGCAGGGCATCCACCGGAGGTGCAGAAGTACAATGCCTTCCCCTGCCATCCCCTGCAGGCTACGGGGAAGAAAGAAATGCCCAGTTGTAAAACTGTTAGGCGATAGGAGTCGTTGAAACAGGAGCCCAAGTAAGGTGGGGAGGGGAGGGCGAGAGAAGAGAGACGGAGAATTGATTTTTCTGTTGCTGTCTGTGCTCCTGTTGGTAGGAGGGTTTAGAGGCCAGTATTTTCTAGCTTTTAAAGGTAAGCATCAGAATGGAGAAGTTATAGTTAGGTGACTATTAACACAAATAGGGAAGCCGTAATTCAAGTTGTAACAGCTGAAAGAAAAAGGGAAAGTGTTTGATTGTGTAGGTAATTTAAAGATATTGCACTAGTTCAGAGCATGTGTCTATTTGGGAGTATATTGGTTGACCAAAAAGTTCATCTTATGGAAAAACTCAAATGAACCTTCTAACCAACCTAATAGATTTCTCTTGGTGTTGGGAAGGTGTTTGTGACTATTGGGAACTTTTCCTTCAATCAGAGTAGTTTACATTTCAAGTGATTACTGAAAGGTAAAAGGAAGAATTATGTTTTTTCATTTTATTTCTCTTCATAGGTTTTTTTTTTTTAATTGGAGTATAGTTGATTTTGGTGTTGTGCTTGTTTCAGATATACAGCAAAGTGATTCTGCAGTATACATATATATATATACACACACACTCTTTTTCAGATTCTTTTCCATTATAAGTAGCAATCATGCTTTTGATTTGGACAAACTCCATCACTGTGTGAAAAAGGAAATATGTTTATTACACTAAAAAGATTTGTTTCTAAGGGATTAAGTTGTAGGGAAATCAGTGAATTTTATGGAGGATTATGGAGACATTTAAGATGCAGCATATGAGACATTTTAACACCTTCAGAAACCCGATTTTTACTTAAACAATTTTCAGCTCATGAATCAGTTATAATCCAAGTGTTAAGAGCACTTTCTCCTATAGAAATCATATAAGCCATGGATAGATTCACTGGAAGGCCCTCAAAAATCTGCTTAATTCCTAATGCCACTAAATACTGTTTCTTGGGGAAAAGGTATTCTGAGTCCTAACTCCCAGTAACAATAGCAGATTTTAAATCTCCTTTCTCCTCTCGTGCAGCTTACCAAATGGACTGTTTTTCTCCTCCTAACCGAGGCCACAGGAGCAGTAGGGATTCCAGGGACCTTTATTTTTCGGGAGGAGCCATCTGGTGGCGCTGGCAAGAAGCTTAGGAACAGCCCAGTTAGGGTTCTGCTAGCTGGCCCCTCCCTTCCCTTCTCATCGCCCTTGCAGTGGCTTTGCCTCTGGAGTTTTCTGCAGATTGAGAACAACCCTGCTCATTATTGACTCCTTAGGTTCCTGACACACGGAGCTTTGGGGAGTGATTTGACTTGTTTTATTTCCTTCTCTACTAGTGGGTACATTTTTTTGACCTTTGTACCTTGAGTATTCAGTTGGTGAAATGCTGATTGTATTGCTTCCTGTTCCTATCAGGTAGTGATAAGGACTGCTGAGAAGCGGTAAATACATTCAGATACTTAGAGGAAAGTGTTCATGAAGTGTGGCTCCTAGGACACACCGTAAAGTCTGTCCCACAAAACATCGAATTTTTATCTAATTAATGGGCTTCCCTGGTGGCTCAGAGGTTAAAGCGTCTACCTCTAATGCGGGAGACCTGGGTTCGATCCCTGGGTCGGGAAGATCCTCTGGAGAAGGAAATGGCAATCCACTCCAGTATTCTTGCCTGGAGAATCCCATGGACAGAGAAGCCTAGTAGGTTACAGTCCACGGGGTCGCAAAGAGTCGGACACGACTGAGCGACTTCACCTTCACCATTATCTTCATTGGTGTTTGGATTTTATACTGCTCATTGTATTTATCCTCTCAACCTTAGTTACTATTAGCACACTTTCTTTGGTTTAAAGTGAGCTAACGTGTCCATTGGGAGAAGGCAATGGCACCCCCCTCCAGTACTCTTGCCTGGAAAATCCCATGGACAGGGGAGCCTGGTGGGCTGCAGTCCATGGGGTCGCTGAGGGTCGGACACGACTGAGCGACTTCACTTTCACTTTTCACTTTCATGCATTGGAGAAGGAAATGGCAACCCACTCCAGTGTTCTTGCCTGGAGAATCCCAGGGACGGGGGAGCCTGGTGGGCTGCCGTCTATGGGGTCGCACAGAGTCGGACACGACTGAAGCGACTTAGCAGCAGCAGCAGCAGCAGCAGCAACGTGTCCATTTAAAACATCTGTGGTGAGTGAGTAGGGACCACCCTGGTGGTCCAGTGGCTGGGATTTTGCCTTCAAATGCAGGGGGCGCAGGTTCTATCCCTGGTGAGGGAGCTGAGATCCCAAGTGCCTCACAGCCAAAAAAATCAAAACATTAAACAGAAGCAATATTGTAACAAATTCAATAAAGATTTAATTTTAAAACATTTATGGTGGCTAATCAACAGCAATAAATATTATTAACTCTTTTTCCGCCAGGGAGGTAAACTGGAATTGTCAATGGCGATGTATGTTCTTAGTTGTACCTTGGTTTTTAGTGGGTGAGAAAATTAAGAATCGGGGAACTTTAACATTTTTCACATAAAAGAATGTATTTTGCAGACTTTGCCTGGGCACTTGGTTGGTGCCGCAGGTCTTGGACTGAGCCGTCAATGATTCTGAGCAGACCATCATTTTTACCGCATTTGTTCCTGAGTGGGAAATGGCTTTTCATTTGAATGGGGCTTTTCATTTGAATGGTGCTTTTGCGTTGGCAGCAGGACAAGGTTCAAATAACTTGTTGTGACTTACAGATTATGTTTCAACTTTGTTGTGTTTTAGTGTGACCTTATTAAAAGATTTTCATCATTCTCATTTTGGCCCCTCTTTTTGTTTTTTCCCCTCCCTTTCCTCCTTTGCAGTTCTTCCTCCAGTACTGGTTCCAAGACACAGCGAATACAATCCTCAGCACAGCCTCTTAGCTCAGTTCCGCAACTTAGGGCAAAATGAGCCTCACATGCCACTCAACGCCACTTTCCCGGATTCTTTCCAGCAGCCCAACAGCCATCCGTTTCCTCATTCTCCCAACAGCAGTTACCCCAACTCTCCTGGAAGCAGCAGCAGCACGTACCCTCACTCTCCGACCAGCTCAGACCCAGGAAGCCCCTTTCAGATGCCAGGTAGGTTGCTGCGTTCGGTAATGTTCTGTGGTCAGTGAGACGCATCATCACAGTGCCGTGGAGAAGCCGGGTTTCCTGGAATGGGGAGAGCTTGCAAGCCTTGGGACGTGGCGCTGTGCTCTAAAACTCAGGATACAACTTTGAATGAAAGGACACACGTCGTAGCCAAGCAAGGCAGTGTTTTCTTTGTCCGGCACAGATGCTTGAATACGTTTTCGTGTTTGATTTTTGAAAGGTTTCGAAACAGCTGCATCCTTCTGGGAGTGGCATGGGTGTTCCAGCCTTTGCTCTTGATAAAAGCGAGCGGAAAAAAAAATAGCACGCCACACACATTTGCTGTTTTCATGCAAGGGAAAAAAAACCCTGTCATAAGTGCAACCTCAGAAAAGATATTTCCTGGGGGATCTCACACACGAACACACCCCCCACACACACACTTAATTAAATTCGTTTAAGTGGTGATGTAATCCTGAGAAACATACACTTGAACAACAAAGGATTTGCAACAGAAGTACTGGAAACCATCTGCTTGTTTAACTTAGCAAAGACAAAAGACCATTATCCTTTTGTAGGCTTCTCTGAGGGTGTAATGTCTGTCAGTTAAATGATTAATTAGGACATTATATTTTTCGAGTTATAGGTTAATAAGCCAGCATCTCAGAACAATAAAAATGATTAGTGCCAGATTTCTAGCCAGTCAGCCTCACAGAGGGTACATTAAGCAAAGATACACTTGACATCTATTAACATTTCAAGAAGGGAAAATGAGTGGGCAAGCATGTTTAACATATTGAAATGTTTGGGGGCAAATTTGAATTCGATAGCAGAGCTAGTGTCTTCTCAAAAAATTGCAAAATGGCCCATACTTATATTCTTATCTTTTATTTATGTATTTAATGCTTTTTTACATTTTAAGCCTGTTTATATTGAACTGGCTTGTTTTTCAATCAGAAACTGTTTAAGATGAGGATGGGAGATAGATTTATTTCAAAATCCAACTCATATCATCTGGTGATTTCCTGTCCCCTTCTGGACCCATTGAGTTTGAGGAACAGGTTAGAGGCAAGGTTAGATGTTTTGGGTGGCTTTGAAGCAGTGGCAGACTCAAGGTAGCCCCAAGAGTGGAAAATACTGAAGATTATTGCTTGAATTTACACCTTGTCCCTGGCTCTCAGGGACTGAGGCACAGGCCGAGTAGAGAAAACGTGGAGCAGAGAAAGATAAAGGGGTGGGAGGAGGGCCTCAGGGAGAGAGCAGAGCATCGCCCATAGTATGCGGTCCTTCCCACCGGAGCTGAGGCCGCAGGGGCTTGATGAAGTTTTCACCAGTCTGCTTGCAGAAATTTATTGGATTTGGTCTCAGAGGAGGCTCTTTGTCTTCGTTTTTGGCTGGAAATAAAACAGAGGCAATGTTACAGCTGCAAGGAAGAAGCTGAATTTTTAAAAAGCAGTAGAAAGGGTAGAAAAGGCATCCGGATCAGGTCCCCGTGGTTCTGTCTCTGTGCTTGGTAGCAGCTGAGGGAGTGAGGGGGTTGGGGGTGGGGGAGGCGGTGGAGGTGGCCAGGGAGTGATTCAGCTGGAGAGTCAGTCTGGGAAATCACTGAGAAACTCTGCAAGAGTCGTGTTCGCTTTTTCTATTTGACGGTTGCCCCGAGTGCTATCAAGCGCTCATCCAGGCTACTGGTTAAGGTGAAGCTGTGTTTCCTGCTCCATCATATGTGCCAGATGGTACCATGAGCTCGCCATGGCCCTTGAGGAACTCGTTTTTCCATCACAAAGAATTATTTGTGGGAAAGCCTTACCCTTTATTTTACTTGAGAAAATACAAGACTGGGACTTCGCTGGTAGCCCAGTGGTTAAGACTTCCTTCCCGTGCAGAGGCTGTAGGTTTCATACCTGGTCGGGGCGCTGAGGTCCCACATGCATCGTGGCCAGAAAAACCAAAACATGAAACAGAAGCAATGTCATAACAAATTCAGTAAAGACTTAAAAATTGGTCCACATCAAAAACAAAAGTGAAAAATGTGAAAGCACAAGATTTGTGTTAGTGTTGTTTCAAAAATCACGATGTTTGCATCTTATTTGCCAGTTGATTGTGAACTTTTCCAGAAGAAATGTATACAGAAATTCTGAAATAGAAGATAGTTGTGACAAACTGATTTATTTCCTCTAATTCTGTTGCTAGAGGCTAGTGATTATTTGAGTGGATAGGAAGTTAGGTGGTCCTAGCGGGCTTCTTGAAGTCATGGGAAATTCAGAGTTTGAGTCAGTAAGTTGGCCATCGTGAAACTCAGTTGGTAAATTCCTAAGAGCCCATAGATGTAATGCACAAGACCCTGAAGCTCCTTTTCTGAAGAAGTCCTGTGTAGCTTTCAAAAGTTTTCCATCCACCGGGGAAATGACAAAATGCGGAGGTCCTTTGAAAGTGGGTTGTGTGCAAGAACGTTTAAATGCTCTTCTGATTGCTTTAAAAAGGAATGATCCTGGGTAGGCAGACAGCTTCTAGAACTGGTATACGATGCTTTTTTCCCACTGAATTTTCACTGCAGTCATATAAGAATATGAGATGGTAGCCATCTTCAAAAAGCATACCCCAAGCCCAGTCTTCAATATCAACTAGTCTTCAGATGGGGAGGGTGAAGTGGCCACTTAATCTCTTAAGAATTTCGGCATGGAAGAGAATATATGTTTTAAGCTTGTGTGCTTGCGTCTTTACTAAGGATAAACAAATCTTTTTTTTTTTTCAAATTTTGTAGCAGATACACCCCCACCTGCTTACCTGCCCCCTGAAGACCCCATGACCCAGGATGGCTCTCAACCCATGGACACAAATATGATGGCACCTTCTTTGCCCTCAGAAATCAGCAGAGGAGGTAAAATGAACTGCTGCTTATTCTCTTTTTAGAGTCTGAAGTTCTCTGTCCAAATGTTGCTTTCTCGCACACATTTTTTATTAGTCTTGAAAAAGATAGCTATTTGAAAAGGAGCATTTATAATAAGAGAATTTCACTAGAAAGAATTCCTTGGTTTAGAAGTAAGCCTTTTATATGAAGAACAGATATACCGATTTAGCTAATGAAAGTCTAAATATAATTGTGCAGCCGTCTGTTTAGAGCCTTAGTACTTAATACTTCCAAATTGGTGATAAAAGAATATTTTTAAGTGAAAGACAAAGGGATGTTGAGGTGAGGGAAAAGTGAGTATAAAATTGAAGTAGAGTTTTCACTGGTGATTTCCAAAATGAAAAGTTCATACAACAAGGCTTTCCAAAAGCTTCTTTTGTGGTCAGGATAGATATTCATAAGCCTCATCTTCCTTCTGGCCCTCATCTAGAACAGTGGCAGCTGAACCAAACTAATAGCATTTGTTCCCTGTGTGCATGCTTCAATTAAGGCAAATTGAAGGACTTCTCAGGTGGCACAGCGGTAAAGAATCTGCCTACAATGAAGGAGACACAGGTTCAGTACCTGGGTTGGGAAGATCCCCTTGAGTAGGAAGTGGCAACCCACTCCAGTATTCTTGCCTGGAGAATCCCATGGACAGAGGAGCCTGGCTGGCTACAGTCCGTGGGGTCACAAAGAGTCTGACACGACTTTGTGACTAAAAAACAACAACACAAATTGAAGTTAAAATACAAGTTCATTATTAGGTATGTCTTATTTCATTCTTTCAGTTCAGTTCAGTTGCTCAGTCGTGTCCAACTCTCTGTGACCCCATGAATTGCAGCATGCCAGACCTCCCTGACCGTCACCAACTCTCAGAGTTCACCCAAACTCACGTCCATTGAGTCGGTGATGCCATCCAGTGATCTCATCCTCTATCGTCCCCTTCTCTTCCTGCCTCTAAACCCTCCCAGCATCAGGCTCTTGTCCAATGAGTCAACTCTTCTCATGAGGTGGCCAAAGTACTGGAGTTTCAGCTTTAGCATCAGTCCTTCCAATGAAATCCCAGGACTGATCTCCTTTAGAATGGACTGGTTGGATCTCCTTGTAGTCCAAGGGACTCGCAAGAGTCCTCTCCAACACCACAGTTCAGAAGCATCAATTCTTTGGCGCTCAGCTTTTCACAGTCCAACTCTCAGATCCATACCTGACCACTGGAAAAACCATAGCTTTGACTAGATGGACCTTTGTTGGCAAAGCAATGTTTCTGCTTTTGAATATGCTGTCTGCTGCTGCTGCTGCTGCTAAGTCGCTTCAGTCGTGTCCGACTCTGTGCGACCCCACAGATTGTTGACGTTGCAGCCTTCTTTAAGATTTGGTACCTGTAAATCTGAAAGAACCTTGCTGATTGATATAATAGCTGATTGACATGGTATGACACTTAACAATCATGGAAGATGGTGTTTGTTTTCAACTCACCTGCTTAAATGTATAAAGCAGCTAATGTACTGTCTCTTATACACACCAAGATGTGTATAAGAGACAGCTCCAGTGCATGAAAGTGAAAAGTGAAAGCGAAGTCTCTCAGTTGTGTCTGACTCAGCGACCCCATGGACTGCAGCCCACCAGGCTGCTCCATCCATGGGAGTTTCCAGGCAAGAGTACTGGAGTGGGGTGCCATTGCTTTCTCCGGAATATGCTGTCTAGGTTGGTCATAACTTTCCTTCCAAGGAATAAGCCTCTTTAAATTTCATGGCTGCAATCACGGTCCGCAGTGATTTTGGAGCCCCCCAACATAAAGTTTGACACTGTTTCCACTGTTTCCCCTTCTGTTTCCCATGAAGTGATGGGACCAGATGCCATGATCTTCGTTTTCTAAATGTTGAGCTTTAAGCCTACTTTTTCACTCTCCTCTTTCATTTTCGTCAAGAGGCTTTTTAGTTCCTCTTCACTTTCTGCCTTAAGGGTGGTGTCATCTGCATATCTGAGGTTATTAATATTTCTTTTGGCAATCTTGATTCCTGCTTGTGCTTCATCCAGCCCAGTGTTTCTCATGATGTACTCTGCATATAAGTTAAATAAGCAGGGTGACAATATACGGCCTTGACGTACTCCTTTTCCTATTCGGAACCAGTCTGTTGTTCCATGTCCAGTTCTAACTGTTGCTTCCTGACCTGCATACAGATTTCTCAAGAGGCAGGTGAGGTGGTCTGGTATTCCCATCTCTTTCAGAATTTTCCACAGTTTATTGTGATCCACACACAAAGTCAAAGGCTTTGACATAGTCAATAAAGCAGAAATAGATGTTTTTCTGGAACTCTCTTGCTTTTTCCATGATGCAGCAGATGTTGGCAATTTGATCTCTGGTTCTTCTGCCTTTTCTAAAACAAGCTTGAACATCTGGAAGTTCACGGTTCACGTACTGCTGAAGCCTGGCTTGGAGAATTTTGAGCATTACTTTACTAGCATGTGAGATGAGTGCAATTGTGTGGTAG
>SJYT01071331.1:174653-222883 GCA_006410635.1 Cephalophus harveyi | reverse complement strand
ATTCCATCACCTCCACTAGCTTTGTTCGTAGTGATGCTTTCTAAGGCCAACTTGACTTCACATTCCAAGATGTCTGGCTCTAGATTAGTGATCACATCATCATGATTATCTGGGTCGTGAAGATCTTTTTTGTACAGTTCTTCCGTGTATTCTTGCCACCTCTTCTTAATATCTTCTGCTTCTGTTAGGTCCAGACCATTTCTGTCCTTTATCCAGCCCATCTTTGCATGAAATGTTCCCTTGGTATCTCTAATTTTCTTGAAGAGATCTCTAAGTCTTTCCCATTCTGTTGTTTTCCTCTATTTCTTTGCATTGATCGCTGAAGAAGGCTTTCTTATCTCTCCTTGCTATTCTTTGGAACTCTGCATTCAGATGGGTATATCTTTCCTTTTCTCCTTGGCTTTTTACTTCTCTTCTTTTCACAGCTATTTGTAAGGCCTCTGCAGACAGCCATTTTGCTTTTTTGCATTTCTTTTCCATGGGGATGGTCCTGATCCCTGTCTCCTGTACAATGTCACGAACCTCCGTCCATAGTTCATCAGGCACTCTATCTATCAGATCTAGTCCTTTAAATCTATTTCTCACTTCCACTGTATAATCATAAGGAATTTGATTTAGGTCATACCTGAATGGTCTAGCGGTTTTCCCTACTTTCTTCAATTTAAGTCTGAATTTGGCAATAAGGAATTCATGATCTGAGCCACAGTCAGCGCCCAGTCTTGTTTTTGCTGACTATATAGAGCTTCTCCATCTTTGGCTGCAAAGAATATAATCAGTCTGATTTCGATATTGACCATCTGGTGATGTCCATATGTAGAGTCTTCTCTTGTGTTGTTGGAAAAGGGTGTTTGCTATGACCAATGAGATTTAGCACTTTTTAAAGTAAAGGACTGGAAATAACCTCAGACTTTGTCAGAAGTCGCTGATATTTTTTTAAGTTTTTCGAAGTTGATAATGAACTCAGAGAACTTTCCTTCAGTGTGCAGTGCAATAAATTGGAAGTTACACCTTTTTAAGGTGTAAACATTTCTTATATCTTTTTTATTGGCTGTGTGTTTTATTTTTTTTACTGACTCTGGATTTTGATAATCTGTGAAGCATCCTCTCAAACATATAATTATGAGTTGACAAAGATTCTGGTTGAGGAAAATAACTCCTATCTCACACACCTTTGGAATGTGTATTTGGGGAACAGAAGAGAATGGGCATAGCCTGAAACGGTTGCGAGCATGTGGACCTGCGGCCATGGTTGTTAAGCCCAGAATGTCTGATTTCAGAAAACAGACCTTTAATTGGTTTTCAGATTTTTCCTTTAAATGGCTAGAAATTGCTTCCCCATTAGAAAGTAAGTTTACAGTTAATGTTTTTCTAAGGACTGTTGGTTTTGTTGAACCTTGGTGGTTTTCCTGGAGCAGGGGTCAGCACACTGCAGCCCACAGTCCACGTCAGCCTGCTGCCTATTTTTATAAATAAAGCTTTATTGGGACGTGGCCATGTTTATTCATTACATATTATCTGTGGATGTTTTTGCACAGCTAGGGCACAGTTGAATAGTGGCCATAGAGACTGTGTGGCATCTAAGACCTTACTGGCCTTTTACAGAAAATAATTGTCAGTGTCCAAGCTAGATGAATAGTACTTTGAATGATCCTGGTAGCTGATTAAAGCCTTCTCTTAATGACGTTGCAGCCTTCTTTAAGATTTGGTACCTGTAAATCTGAAAGAACCTTGCTGATTGATATAATAGCTGATTGACATGGTATGACACTTAACAATCATGGAAGATGGTGTTTGTTTTCAACTCACCTGCTTAAATGTATAAAGCAGCTAATGTATGGATGGATTTTTTTAATGATTGTTTTTCTTAATTTCTTTACCGTATTCTAAAGTAAAGGGCGTTTTAATATTCATGGAGGTTGATGTTCAGAACAGAGGTCGTTCTCCTTTAACAGAGTTCATGCTTCCAACATGGGTTTGTTTTTTTTTTTTTTAATGATTGTATACTCCAGGCTTCATTAAACTTCAGATCATTACATATTGGCACAGTGGAAATAATATGGTTTATATTCCTGTAATGTCTAAAGCAGTGATATAAGAGGTTTTACTGCAGAAGGAACTTATCTTTAGAACCTTTTAGTTGCAAATGTTTAGAAGCATGTTCTGTTTGGAGATTTGTTAGTCTTAAGAGATTTGACTTAACAAGCTGCATCCTGTCAGTAAAGTTGGGTAATTTCCATTGTTGGCCCATTCTGGGAATGGAGAGACAAAACACACCTGCTCTGCATGACTTAAAGCAAATATAAGGAAGTTAGCATGAAATCTGGGTGAGAGAGATATGATTCATCCAGGAAGAATGGCCAGCTGGCAGGATTTCTTCCTGAGTTTGAGGACTGGAGCAAGGCTGTAACTGTGAGAGTTACTGGCAACATGAAGTCAAGTAACTTCTTATCAATAATTAGAAACTGATTTTTCGTTGCTTTGGAAAAGCATCGGCGTACTGAGACATTGTCCAGAGTCATTCCTTTTTTGTGCCAGCACCTTTGGCATATTTCCTGTCCTCTATTGTTCTCTCCCCACTTGTTTTTTTCAGTTGCCACTTGTTGCCTTTCTTTAGATGGTGAGCCAGGGTCAGTGGTAGGGTCATTTCCATTTTGGCAAATTATAGAGCCAGCAGTGTCCTGGGAGTGTCCAGCACATACTGCTGGCGTGCTTAGCAGTCATCTTGTTGATCCGATAGCCATCAGAGAAAATTGTCTTCCAATGGAAGGTGAATGCCCCACTTAGCAAGGAGTCCCTGCTTCCGAGATCAGAGATAAACTCTGTACCTGATAATAGTGGTGGCTGTGTCAAATCTTCATTCCACGACCCTGAGCCAGCTTTACGCCACAGTTTCAGTTTTCGAACGCCCGGGGCACTCCCCGGGGTTGACTCTAAGCTTTCCTTTCTTGCAGATGTTCAGGCGGTTGCTTATGAGGAGCCGAAACACTGGTGCTCTATTGTCTACTATGAGCTCAACAATCGTGTGGGCGAAGCGTTCCATGCCTCCTCCACGAGCGTGTTGGTGGATGGTTTCACCGATCCTTCCAACAACAAGAACCGCTTCTGCCTCGGGCTGCTCTCCAACGTTAACCGGAATTCCACCATCGAAAACACGAGGCGGCATATCGGAAAAGGTGAGCCTTCGCTGGAGCGTCTCTTGAACGTCTGTCTGTTGTGTTCTCCTTCCCCCAGAACTGACCGGCAGTCATTCCTGGAGCCAACGCCAGATAATATACACCTGCTCCAGGATCCCGGGGACAGAGGAGCCTGTTGGGCTGCCGTCTATGGGGTCGCACAGATTCGGACACCACTGACACAACTTAGCAGCAGCAGCTCCAGTTTGTAAATACTGTTTCAATTTGTGTCGTCAGGAAGTTCTTCATTTCCCAGTCAGTGATTTTTGTGGTCTACTGACTCATACTTGTTATTTAATTAGTTGAAATTGTGATGTGCTATTTGGGGATACTATTCTATCATACATTTTGCTGCAGAACGAAATAGCTGTTAAAAATTCTTTACAACCTAAAACTAAAAGCAAATGCAAACAAGTAAACGCTAATGTATTTTAAGTGGAATACATTAACTTACTGGGAAAAAAAAAACTTCAAAATAACTTATGAATATAGTAGTAATGCAAGAGACCTGGGTTCCATCACAGGGTTGGGAAGATCCCCTGGAGTAGGAAATGACAACCCTCTCCAGTATTCTTGCCTGGGAAATCCCATGGACAAGAGAGTCTGGTGAGGTGCAGTCCATGGGGTCGCAAAGAGTTGGACACAGCTGAGCGACTAACATAGTGTTTGCATATCCTTGGCCTGGACCAGGTAAGGTAGAGTCCCAACAAACATATCCTGAACTCTTTTGAGTGGTCTTGATTATTTAATGGCAGAATGAAGGAAACAGTTATGAAACTTTAAGATGTATGCATATTATAAAATTAAGCAAATGACTGAATGTGTGGATGTTGTGGGGAACCTGGGTTTTCACTGTGGTATAAGAGACATACAGGTGTGGAGGAGGGTAAAAAATAAACCCTGTGGAAGTTTTAGTGTGAAGTTATGATTTTAGTAATGTATTTATGTGTGTGTGCGTGCATGTGCGTGGTCTCCTGTATATGTGTGTGTATGAAGGCTTATGTATTGGATTGGCCAAAAATTTTGGATTTTTTTTCCATGTTACAGAAAAAGCCGAACGAACTTTTGGACCAATCCAATAGATGTGTTTCTGCGTGCATATAGTTTCTGATTCATCTATTGGGTTCGATCTGTATGCATATAGTTTTTAATTCATATGCTGAAAGGGTCAAGAGGCAAAGATACCCAGCAGCAGTAAGCACATACAGTGACCAGATCATCATTTCTTGACACTATGCTGCTAGAGAGGAACCCAGACTTTGGAGAAAGGGCTGACCTCAAGGCTCGAATAGGTGGGCACAAGATGAGCGTAGAATGTTTTGTTATGTCTGAAAGTAAAGAAATATGTTTGCACGATGGAGGCATGTCACAGGAGCCAACTTGGAGTGATTTCCACTGCCAGCTTGGATAATTGAAACACTGAAATAATTAAATACAGTGATGAGTTTTAAACCACTGGAGAACAATAGTAATTCATAAGTCCATACCAATAATAGATAAGTAAATGAATAGCGAAGGCTGATGGCTAAATATAGTGTGAGTTGGTGGAAAGTTTCCATTTTGCAACCCATCAGGCAAGAATCGTCAATGGATGCTAAGTATAGAGAGAATTTTTAAATGAGAATCAGGGTATTTGTATGATTTTTAAGTGTCTCCTCACCGACTGCCTATTACTTACAAGGGAGAGTAAAAATCAGTTATTGTATCCTGGAGAAATTGGAGAACAACTTGACTAGGCGATCAGAATTATCATCACCAGTGAGAGACAGGTGGCTATCATATGTCTGCAGCTGTGGTACCTTGATGAGAAGGTAACATCACCTACAGAGAATCCCAGTTGAGAATGCAAATCTGAATCTAATCACGGAGTACCTTCAGACAAACCACAGATGAGGAACATTCTGTTAAAAAGGATGAGGAGGGACTATATTGTTCCAAAATGTCAATGTCAAAAGACAAAAATGTGAAAATATTCCAAATTAAAAGAGGCTAATGAGATACCACAGCTCTGTAGTAATCTGACTGTGGACATGATCCTGTACCAGACAGGGAAAAAAAATACTACAAAGATTATTATTGGGGTTAGGAAAGTTAGAATATGAGTGGTAGAAAGGATAGACATAGTATATCAATGTTAAGTGCACTGCATTGCTAACTGTGCTGTGGCTTGTAAGAGAAAACTCCTGATTTTAGGAAATATCTTCCCTGGTGGCTCAGACGGTAAAGCATCTGTCTACTATGTGGGAGACCTGGGTTCGATCTCTGGGTCGGGAAGTTCCCTGGAGAAGGAAATGACAACCCACTCCAGTACTCTTGCCTAGAAAATTCCATGGACGGAGGAGCCTGGTGTCCATGGGGTCGCAAAGAGTCGGACACAACTGAGCGACTTCACTTTTAGGAAATACACACTTAAGTGTTTAGGGGTAAAGGGCCATTGTAAATGGTTCAAGAAGAAATTATATATGTCTTTTATATTTATAGATCAACAGAGAGAGAGCTATCTATCCATTTGAGAGTCCTGTGTCAGAATATATGCACGTGTGTGTGTATGAGAGTGTGTGTGGAAGAATAGACGGAGGGTGGTACCCATGGTGAACATATGGAGTAAATTGTCACAACAGATGAATCTGGATAATGGTTATATGGGTGTTCTTTGTTCTGTTTTTCTTTGTTGTTTGTTCTGTGTCTATAAGTTTGAAATTATTTCCAGGGTAAAAACTTCTTAAATGGCCTCTTGTGAAATTTAAACCAAATTAAAAGGTTATTTAATAGATCCTTAAAAGACATTGGAGATGCAGTTGAGCATTTAATCCTGGAAACAAAAATACCTCCTCATAAAGCAGGAATTGATAGATAGTTCCTTAGTATGGTTAAGGCAAAAAAATAAATCTAAACTATACATTTAATGATAGAATGCCAGAACTTAGGTTCATAGCATATAGATATCTTCCTGTGGTCTGTAAACCCCTGAAACTATCTATAAACACAGTTTTGCATACATTTGGAACAGAGGAACATATTTTTCATTACGTTCTAAAGTTGACCATTACTGCACAGTAGTGAAAAGCCATTGTATTCTGGAACATTGCTAATGACAATTAGGAAGAAAACACGGATTCTGGGAATGCTGCTAAAATTGTTCCAGATGCCTTGACTAGAAGCGCTCAAATGAAGATTTATAAATAATGGAAATAAGCCAAAATTATCATTATTTGTAGATGATATGATTAACTGATTGATAATATTTTGGGGATTGGCTCTTGAAGTGAAATTAGAAGGCCAAAAATTCTTGATGTATTTTGCCAAATTACTTTCCAGGAAATTTTTATTAATTTTCAGTCATACCGGAAACTTATGAATGTCTTTCCATTTTTACTCATTTAAAATTACTTACAGTGATTGTGTCTAGTAAAATGATAGGATTGTTTACCTAGAAACTACTAAAGAATCTATTTTTAGAAATTGTATGTCAGTTTTCTTTAATCTGGCAATAACCAGTTAGAAAAATATAATGGAGAGGAAAAAAATCACATTCTCAGTAGCAACAGAATGCATAAATAACCTGAACCAGTGATATATGAGAATTATATAAAGAAAACCAGATTTAACTGAGAGAGAAAGAAAATTTGAACAAATAAATGGCAGTCGGTGTTCCTTAAAGAGAAGACTTAATATGGTGAGAGCATTATAAGGATATTCTAATTTTTCCTAATTTAATTCATAGTTTAAAACAATCCATGTCAGAGTCACAGTGTGATGTTTTTTGAAAGTTGGAAGATGTATATTCTGCATATTATCTGGAAGTATGCATTAAAGGGGCTTCCCTGGTGACTCAGATGATAAATCTGCCTGCAATTTGAGAGACTTGGGTTGGATCCCTGGGTATAAATTAGTGAAAATAGCTAAATTTTTCAATGGAGGAGTAAAGGAAAGAATCTTGAGGTGGGGGTTAATAAAAGATTATGAAGCTACAGTTAAATCACTGTGTAGACAAAGCAGTAGAATAAAATAAATTCAGACTGTACTATATATAAAAGTTTAATGTGTGTTACATAAAACAAATTGGTAGACTGTTTCAATGGTCCTGTAATAACAAAGTTAGCTTTGCAGGGAGGCTAGCAGTTCAAATGCTGACCTCATTCCACACATGCAGGTAGATTCACGAGTTGAATTATTTTATGGCAAGCTATTGAAAAGTTTGAAGAAAATAAACTGATCAGAGAAGCAGAGATTTTCTAAGCGTAAAAAGCAGCAGAAAAGTTTACAAGAGATTTGTCTACTGAGAGATTTCAAACTTCTGTGGGTTAAAGAAAAACAATAGCCTGAACAAAATCAAAAGACAAAGGACTAGCAGGGAAACAAATAGGAAGAAATAAATTATTTATATCTTTCCTATATGTGCAGCTCATAAAAAATATTAAAATACTGGAACTCCAGTGGGATAAATAGGTAAGAAATATGAACAGTAAATCCACAAGAGACACACAGATGGTGAGTAAGCAGAGGAGCACATATCGAGACTCACGTGCAAATTAAAACAATATTGTTTTCCAGCTATAAATTAGGGGAATTTTGTTGTGTTTTAAACTTATACTCAGTACTGGCATGGGTGAAATGAGAAAGGCACACATCTGCTGCTGGAGACATGTAAATTGACACGAGCACTCTGGCAAAGTGAATCAGAAGCCTTCGATCCAATGACTTAACTTTCAGGAGTCTCTCTTAAGAATATTATCAAGAATTATGTGGCAACATTGATCATGGCATTGTTATCATAACAGAAAATTAGCATTTACAGAATGGTCCAGTAATGGGAGAATCCTTTAAATTGTTGTATTCATTCAGCCATGGAAGCGTGTTAAATGTTTGCAAAGAAAGTTTGGTGATACCCAAGACCCCAGATGATGTGTATTCATAGTTAGGACCTCTGGGCCACTAAAGGAGTGATCATGTGTTCTGCTTCTTTACATTTTGCTTTACTTTCTAAATTTTCTAAAATGAAAATTCCTCATTTTTATAATCAGGAAAAAGTAAAAAAACAAACACACACACCCTCAAATTGTTTTCTCTATATCAGACAGAAAAATGGGCTTCTGCTCCAGCGGCGGTGTAATTGTTACAGGAATCTTAGCCATTGTGTATACTTATAAACACAGCACACAGTATTTTGGATGAGACAATAGTTTTAGCACTGACTAAGCCTTGCCAGAGTTACCTGCAAGGTCCGTTGTTGAAAGCCACATGGGATGTGACTCTGCTTGGTGGCCTGTAATGATATGGGGCTTTGTCAGAGTGGGGTTCCCCCCCCCTTTTTTTTTTTTTTTAAGGATTGGATAAGATGAATTTCCGACAGTCCTGGCACTCAAGATCTCACCAGAAAAAGTTTGGAGCAGATAATAATTCAGCGAGATCATATTCTACACTGAATTATTTTTTCTGGGCTTTTTTCCTTGGACCTTTCCTTTCCGCTCTCAGCAATACTTCCTCCACCTGTGGTTTTCTGGTTCTTTTACTCCTCTTGATCCTCCCTTTCCTTACCCTAAAATTTTTTGAACAGCTTAGCTGCAAAATAAATATGAGAGAGCTTATGTGATGAATATCGGTAGGATCCCATAATCAAATCCAGCTTTCTTGTGCTATATTTTTAAAGTGAGACTGTGCTGTCAATCCATGGCCAAATAGGGCATTAAATGCTTTTCAAAATGAAATTGCTATCCTCTGTTAACTGATTTTTAAGTTAACACACTTTGCTGTGTTATTAAGTATTTTCTAGAAATTGTCTGGACATGCATGTTGACATATGGGCTTTGTATTAACTGATATTGTTAACTAAGATTTTATCAATTGTGCAAGACTTAGGGAATGTTTATCTAATAACCGTGTAAATTTACATTCTGAAGCTACCGCAATGCTTGTCAGCTGTGAAAAAGCAATAATAACCACACTGTACGCTTGTCTTCCTGCAGGAGTTCATCTTTATTATGTCGGAGGTGAGGTATATGCCGAATGCCTCAGTGACAGTAGTATTTTTGTGCAAAGTCGGAACTGCAACTACCATCACGGCTTTCATCCCACTACTGTTTGCAAGATCCCGAGTGGGTGTAGTTTGAAAATTTTTAATAACCAAGAGTTTGCTCAGTTACTGGCACAGTCTGTGAACCACGGCTTCGAGACGGTCTACGAGCTCACAAAAATGTGTACTATCCGCATGAGCTTTGTGAAGGTAGGTGGTTCTGGTTGCTTTGGTCAGGGTTTAATGCACTTCTGCATTATATGTAAATCTGTATCCTCTTGATATATGTCTGTAGACACCAACTTACTATCTAGCCATTTTAACCTTTAATAAGAGGTCAACTATTGGGAAAATGTCATTGGAATGTAGGAGTGTTTGTGTCAAATGTTAATAGCAGGTTTTTAAAAACTTTTCCTTATTTGAATAGTGCTATTTTATCTATTGTAATATTATTAGAATATGTTATATATATGTATAACATACTGCTAAGTCATTTCAGTCATGTTCGACTCCATGCGACCCCATAGACGGCAGCCCACCAGGCTCCCCTGTCCCTTGGATTCTCCAGGCAAGAACACTGGAGTGGGTTGCCATTTCCTTCTCCAATGCATGAAAGTGAAAGTGAAGTCACTCAGTCGTGTCCGACCTAGTGACCCCATTGACTGCAGCCTACCAGGCTCCTCCGTCCATGGGATTTTCCAGGCAAGAGTACTGGAGTGGGGTGCCATTGCCTTCTCCATATATAACATATATATTCTAAATGCATGGTTGTCTTATGAGATCAATCCTGTAAACACACCCCTCTTTTTTTTTAATTCTATATTTGTTAGTATTTTTATAATGATAAACACTTGGTACTTTTGTTTCAACAGTAAGCAAGTTTTTTTTTTTTTTTTTTTTTTTGTAGAGTCAAAGATTTTTTTGAAAGTAAAAGTTTGCCACACTAGGATTTATTTTTGATTGGTCCAGGATTTTTTTTAGTGGTTCCAGCAAAGCTTGTGATTTTGTTATCATTCAAGAGTTTAATAAGGCCCTTGCCTCAGCACTAAGATTGCGCCGTTAGGTTTGAGGGGGTCAAGGTTACAGACATTGTTCACTAGAAGTGACCTCTTTGCTGCCTCTTCTTCTGCCGCTGAGAAGTAAAAATTTTAAGATGCCATCAAAGTATAAAAAAAATGTTCAAATATCCGATTAAGTTTATAAGTCTGTAGGTGGCTCAGTGGTAAAGAATCCACCTGCAACGTAGGAGACATAGGTTTGGTCCCTGGGTCAGGAAGATCCCCGGGAGAGGGAAATGGCAACCCACCCCAGTGTTCTTGCTTGGAAAATCCCATGGACGGAGGAGCCTGGCGGGCTTCAGTCCATGGAGTCACAAGAGAGTCAGACACGGCTTGGCGACTAAACCACCGCCAGCCACAGCTTATTGCGGCTGACTTGTCTCTGAATTCTCAAACATAGATTTTCCTCCTCTGTTACCCTGAGTAGCAAAACTAATTATATATTTGGGCGAGGCAATCACCTTTCATAACCTCTCCTCAGAAGCTCACTGAACTTGTTGTTAGACCTGTTCTGTGATGAATTTATTACAAGAGGATAATTTCGGAACCTTACTTTGTTAATCATCCTTTACATCAAAGATAACTTTCCCTGAAAATCATGTTTTCCCAACTTCTCTGAGTCATATTAGGAGAGTTTTCACTGTGTAGTCTTAGGGTTTGTTTTCTTGAAACATAATTCAGCAGTTTCTTATAGCCGAGTCTAGTACCTTTCAAGTATTAAAGGAGGTTTTCTACCTTTTAGAGAGGTTTTCCTATATGCTGTATACTTATGAGACGACAAAGAGCTTTCTCATCCATTATTAATGTGCACGGTTTAATTTTTTAAAAACTTTATTCTTTTTTTAAAGATTTTTTTTTTGATTGAACCATTTTTAACATCTTTATTGAATTTGTTACAGTATTGCTTCTGTTTTATCATTTGGTTTTTTTGGGTCACGAGGCATGTGGGATCTTGGCTCCCTGACCGGGGATCAAATCCATAGCCCCTGCAGTGGAAGGCAAAGTCTCAACCACTGGACCACCAGTTGTAGTTCTTCAGTCACTAAGTTGTGTCCGACACTTTTCAACCCCTTGGACTGCACCTCGCCAGGCTTCCCTGTCCTCTTGTCTCCCGGAGTTTGCTCAAACTCATGTCCGTGGAGTCGGTGATGCCATCCAACCATCTCATCCTCTGTCATCCCCTTCTCCTCCTGCCCTCAGTCTTTTCCAGCATCAGGGACCCCCAGGGAAGTCCCTAATTTTTGACTTAGCATTTTGACTAAGGTGAATTTTAAAATTAGGACGGTGACTTGCCAGCATTGTTTGTGTTTATTGTTTTTATTGATAGGGAGGAAATATAATAAACAAAACATGAAGATCCATGTTCTTATTCTGTCATGTGATTAAGGCCCAGAGATTCCTTCCTGATCCCCCTGTTCATTATCTTTAAAACGGGTAGCTGTAGTTAGGGAACTGGGGTCCCTTATTATTATCAAAGGACCACTCTAGGAGAATTTATGACTGTAATGCTCCAATTGGCTTTCTTCTCAAACTTATCTCTTATTGATTACTCAGTCAATTTTAATGATTTTACTTTTACAGGTTTTTGATTATTTATATTTACATAAGTGAAAACCACCTTTACATGAATAAAAAGTGTATATAATCAAAGATATGCATTAAAAATAGATTAGCATTTCATTCATTCAGCAAACATTTTTTAGCACCATTCCAAAACAGCAATACAAAGATGATAAAACACCTAAAGTCTCTAGCTTCAAGATTCTGATGGCTCAGCCTATGTTTAATTATAATATAAATTGATAAGTACTGGAATGAAGGGTTATACAAGTTATAAAGGACAAGGCTGAGAAGCTAGATTTGGAGAGTTAAACATTTTAACCTCTTGCTGACATGATAAAGGGCAGCTACTTACTACGTGAGCAACAAAAAATGTGATCACTGTACACCCTTGTTCTTTATTAGCATAAGCACTACACACTCTTCCCTCAGCATCTTAGAGAAAGGATAGAAAGCATTTTAATAATATTAATAGCTGATTTTGTACTATATAGTGAAGATAATCAATTTTGGACTTTAAACATGTATTTTATAAATTATTTGCACAGTAAACTCCCCATATGTGAAAATTCTAAGTCATTTCAGCTCAACAAGCATCTCTAAAGCTTCTGCTTTGTGCCAATCACTCTGCTAGATGTTTGAGAAAAAAAATAAGTGAGATCTGGTCTCTACCTTCAAAGAACTTATTATCTAGTACAGAAACATGCACTTAAACCTTTCCATTAACGTTAGGAGCATGTTGATATATTTACAGATGCGTGGATGTTTATACCTATGCGGTTCATATATTTCAAGTTTCTTCTGAAAGTTCTGATATTCAGATACATTTCTTGAAATTCCTGAGATAGATTGAGAACCCAGCCTTCTCTGACATCTCTCAGGAAACAAGGGTTTATCAGTATCTCATATGCCTTCATCCACCACACCTGTAAGGATTTGATGTTTGCAGTAGCAAAATTATTTTTCTCTTTTTCATAGAGACTTTTCTTCTGTCAACTTTCATGTCCTAATTCAGTAATCCTGAAGGTCTCTGGCAAGCTCCCCTCTTGTACAAATGATCCAAGTCACTGGTTAGGTGTTCCTAATAGATTTTTGGATACTTACGTGCTCCTGCCAGATTTGCTTAGCGATCAAAAGGTCAGGAGCTCTATATTAGCAAGGGAACTGTCAGTGGCTGAATAGGGAGAAACAGAATGTCAGTTTGTCTTACATACCTTTTTTTCTTATTTTCTTGATGATAAGAGTTTAACAATACCTGTCATCATAGTATGAGTAACATAATGGACAATAAAAATGAAAGTTACAAAGTGGCTATTACAACAGCCTTACAATGTAGTTTGGACTTCTGTGATGGCTCAGACCGTAGAGAATCTGTCTGCAGTGCAGGAGACATGGGGTCAATCCCCGGGTTGGAAAGATTCCCTGGAGAAGGGAATGGCAACCCACTCCAGTATTCTTACCTGGAGAATTCCATGGACAGAATTGCCTGGCGGGCTGCAATCCTTGGGATCACAAAGAGTCAGACACTTAATAATGTAGTTTAAAATTTTCATTCCCCAAGCCTTGTACTTTTTTTTTTTTTTTTTTAATTTTTTTGGCCATACTGCATAACATGCGGGATCATAAGTTCCCTGACCAGGAATCCAGCCCAAGCCCCCTGTAGTGGAAATGCAGCGTGTTAACCACTGGACCCCCAGGGAAGTCCCCTAAGACCAGTACTTCTTAATCTGGAATCCACTTATGGTCTTTGGGGAGCTATGAAATTGTCTGCCAAATCCTGTGTACACATTTGTGTTGTGAAGAGAACCATATCTTTAATGGGAGCGTCTGGTTGTGTGAGCTGTTTTTACTCCGTAAGTTGAACCACTGAGTGGAGCAGGTTAAATGACTCCCCCTGTCGTTTCCAGGGCTGGGGAGCAGAATACCACCGCCAGGATGTTACCAGCACCCCCTGCTGGATCGAGATCCATCTGCACGGCCCCCTCCAGTGGCTGGATAAAGTTCTTACCCAGATGGGCTCGCCTCATAACCCGATTTCATCTGTGTCTTAAACGCCTCAGGCCTCTGCCTCTGGAAAACTATTGAGCCTTGCATGTACTTGAAGGATGGATGAGTCAGACAACCATCTGAACTGACAAAGCAGCCTTGACAATACTTGACCTCTGTGACCAACTGTCGGATTCAGAAATTGAAAAACCGGGGTAACATACTGTTGATATCAAGAACCTGTTTAGTTTACATTGTAACATTGGATTGTAAAATCAACTAAAATGCATACTTTTTAGCAGGACTTTGTGTATAGTTAAAGGAGAGAAGGCCAAGCCAGGGACAAATCACCTATTGGAAAAACGATCCCGAGAGCCTTTTGTGTTTGGCACTTTAAGGTCATCGTTTGGCAGAAGTTAAGCATTAATAGTCTTTCTGACGTGTGTTTTTATCAGGTTTAGAGCCTGCGTGGAGTCTTCTCTTCGTGGGTTTTCATAATATTTTAAAACTATTCGTTTAGTAAAGGTTTTTGTTTGTTTTTTAAGTAAAGGTTAATCTTGGTGATATACATAGTAATCTTTCTAAAATTGTATGCTGACCATAATGCTGTCAGAATAATGTTAGACATACGCTCTTTGCTAAATATATGTGTACAGAATATTTGAAAGTTAAGAATTGATTAGACTAGTGGGTTTAGGAGTATTGAAGGGGGTGGGGGGAGAGGGAAATGACAAATGTAGAATATACTGTAAAAATTCAGTTTGTTGCTTTAAAGAAACAAACTAATGTCTGAATTTTGCTGTGTTTCAATTTTTTAGAGATTTTATCCTTTTTTTTTTTTTTTTTTGCATCTTCTATCGCATCCTCTCCAAAAATAAAAAGTTATGCAGCTGGTTAATTCATATAACTGTGAGAGCAAATGAATAATTCCTTCTGTTCTGAAATTGACTGCCTATGTATTTCAGTACCACAGTTGAATAGAGTTGCTTGAATTGAATAAGGAGTTTTTATGGAGTTTACAATACAGAAATAGGCTTTAATTTTCAAGTGAATTATTTGCCAAACCTAGTAACTCTGTTAAATATTTGAAGGATTTAAAGAACATCCCTGTTTAAACCAATTTCAAACTTTAAAAAAAATTCTTTTGTACTATGTTTGGTTTTATTTTTCTTCTGCTAATCTTTTATATTCACTTACGCTTTCATACATTGAGTACTTTTATTCCAAAACTAGTGGGTTTTCTCTACTGGAAATTTTAAATAAACATGTCATTATTGCTTACTTTGATTAAAAGTTTGTTTCCTTTCTTCACACGTAAGATGTTAGGATTCATAAAATTCACTACTCACTTGAGAGATTTTTCTCAAATATTCTTTGGCAAACATAACTAAATGACTAAAAAACTAAATTGCAGAGGCAGGGAGACTTAATCATGAAAAGAGCAGTGCATGTCTGCTCAGTCACTAAATCAGGTCTGACTCTCTGCGACCCCATGGACTACAGAGGATCCCGCCAGGCTCCTCTGTCCATGGGATTCTCCAGGCGAGAACACTGGAGTGGGTTGCCATTTCCTCCTCCAGGGGATCTTCCCAACGCAGGGATGGAACCCCAGTCTCCTGGGTCTCCTGTGCTGGCAGGCAGAATCTTAACCATTGTGCCACTTGGGAAGCCCAAAAAGAGCAGAGTCACTGTAAATCAGAAAAGAAAGGATATAAAGGAACTTTAAATGTGAAGAGAGAAACAGACTTGCTCAACTTGGAATTCCGGATCTAAATGTACGACATTTTTTTATGTGAGGAATTTCAGCAGCAGCTGTTATTGGTGGGTACTTCTCAGTCAACCAGAAGTCCCAATTGCTAAATTTCAGATGAGGATACAAGGGTGACTATGAAAGGATATATGGGATGCTGGAGGAGGAAGGAAAACTGAAATTGCAACTGGACAGAATGATCGCCTCTGCCATCTCCTGGGCTGATCCCGTTCACAACTCAGCCCCACCCCACTCCCAACACTGAGTTGTGAAAGACACAAATTTGGGGAGACTCAGGTTCTTCCCTGGCCAAACAGATCCCACTGCTTCTCCTGTACATTTTTATACCTCTTTCCCCGGGGTATTTATCAGCCTCACTTACTCTCTAAACTATGACCAAGCAGAAATTTCCGCTGCATCTTGCTGTCCCCAAACACATCATGGTGTAAGTGTAGAGAGTCAGATGGAAGACCTCCATCATAACACACATTCATACGTGCTTTGCTGGATTGTTGCGTTGCTGTGAACCTCCGTGCCCTTATCTGTAAAATGGAGATAATGTTGTTGTGTCCTCGCTGCAAAGGTGAGGAGAGGATCTTTTGGAAGAAAAATACGTGTGAATGTACCTTGTTGCAAA
The DNA here is from genome assembly GCA_006410635.1 of Cephalophus harveyi. Classification (NCBI taxonomy): domain Eukaryota; kingdom Metazoa; phylum Chordata; class Mammalia; order Artiodactyla; family Bovidae; genus Cephalophus; species Cephalophus harveyi. The sequence goes on along the minus strand of SJYT01071331.1, from coordinate 206,706 downwards.
CAGCTGCCGTGCACATATGTGGTCAGTGTTTGCTTGGATCCCCTCCGTGCTCTGTTTCCCCCTTACCTACTAAGTCATTCCTGGCCCAGGTGATCTGGATACCCGATGGTGATTGGTATGCATTTGTGCTAAGTCCCTTCAGCAATGTCTGACCCTTTGCCACCCTATGGACCATAGCCTGCCAGGCTCCGCTGTCCATGGGTTCTCCAAACAAGAATATGGAAGTGGGTTCCCTCCTCCAGAGGATCTTCCCGACCCAGGGATCGAACCCACATCTTTTATATCTTCTGCACTGGCAGGTGGGCTCTTTACCACTAGCGCCACTTGGGAAGCCCATGGTGATGAGTGAGCTATAATATAATAAAGAGAAACTTCTCTGGTGGTCCAGTGGCTAAGAATCCACCTTGCAATGCAGGGGACGTGGGTTCAATCCTTGTTTGGGAAGCTAAGATCTTCCTTGGTTGGGGAGTTAAGATCCTATATGCCATGGAGCAATGAAGACTGCAAGCCACAATTAGAGATTGTGTACACTGCAAGGAAAGATCCTGCATGATGCAACTAAGACCTGACAAAGCCAAGTACATAATTAAAAAATGAAAAATGAACAAAGGTATCAGGCTTCAGCAATGAAGTGTAACTGGACATCGTCTAAGAATAAAGAGCTCAGGTCACGTTTCTCACCTTGTTCTTAGTGGACAGCTATTTTTCACTTTCCTATGTTGCTGGGGCTGCCTATTGGGACAGTTTTGCAAGTGGTGTCACTACACAAGCGGCCAGCTTGGAAATCTACCAGGCGAAACTCCCAGGTGTTCCAGGGCCCTAGGAGTTGGCAGTATGGAGCCTCTATCAGCCCTTCATGCTCAACTGCGATTATTTGTAGTTTTGGAAAAACCCTGGGACTATTTTCATCAGCCATGTGTGTGCTGAGTCATTTCAGTAGTGTCCAGTTCTTTGTGACCCTATGGACTGTTGCCCACCAGGCTTCTCTTTCTCCCTGGGATTCTCCAGGCAAGACTCCTGGAGTGGGTTGCCGTTTCTTCCTCCAAGGGATCCTTCTGACCCAGGGACCAAACCCATGTGTCTTTACCACTACTGCCACCTGAGAAACCCCATCTCATCAGCCATGGGGGCTTTTAAGTCTCCTGGAAGTGTTTCATTAAAGGAATAAAAAAGTCAAGCAACCGTTTGTTTGGATTACTAGAAAAAAATGTAAACTAGTTCAAACAAAAAATAACTAATGTGAAGCGTTTCATGGTAGCCATGTTTTCTGCCCCTAAGAAACCACTAGCTGGGATGATTAGAGGTGGAGGATCCTGGAGCCACTGCTTCACCCCACTACTTCACAGATTGGACTTCCAGCAAATTCTGAACTTCTCTGCACTTGTTTTCTTATCTGTAAAAATAGAGGCAATAAAGTCTTATCTCACAGGTTATTGCGGTGATTTAGTCAACCTTTCATGAGTATTAGTACTTCTGGTTAAATCTGGCTCAGAAGACAATCAAAGGAATTCAGTTCCAGAAACATTTGATGAAGACCTACTTACCATTAAGCCATTTAATAAGGACAGTGGAAAATTCTGAATTTAAGGACTTTAGAGCCCAGCAAGGGAAATGGGAAGAGAAAAAACTAGCAGTTCATGAGGATCTACTGAGCCAGGCTCTGTGTCTAGAGTTCCCACACAGTGTCTTCCATCCTCACAAGAACATGTGATTTACTGTGTCCTTGACTCCTTAACTTTAAAAAAATAAATAAATGAAGAAACTAGTTCAGATGTGAAATAACTTGTCCACAGTCACCTAGCTAGGTATCGTTGTTCAGTTGCTAAGTTGTGTCTGACTCTGTGACCCCATGGACTGCAGCACGCCAGGCTTCTCTATCCTTCACTATCTCCTGAAGTTTACTCAAACTCATGTCCACTATGTCGATGATGCCACACAGTCATCTTATCCTCTGTCACCCCCTTCTCCTCCTGCCCTCAATCTTTTCCAACATCAGGATCTTTTCCAATGAATTGATGCTTTGCATCAAGTGGTCAAAGTATTGGAGCTTCAGCTTCAGCATCAGTCCTAGCTAGGTAGCATAGGACTGATTTTAAAAATCTTGAGTTAGTTTCATTCCAGTCTGATTTTAAAATCTAGAGTTTGTTTTCTTATATTCTTACTCTTGTCATTTTGCGACATGTAAACTTACTATAAAATAAGGCAAAATGAAAAGCACAGGGAAGCACAAAGAAAATTTTAAAAAAAAGTTCAGACTTGGCTAAGTGGAGATCAATGAAGGTTTTACAGAAAAAGTTGTGTTTAAGGTTGAACCCAGAAGGCTGGAAGCATTTTGAAATTTTGAGGCAAGAGAACAATCAAAGTCTGTATGATAGCTACCTGGTGTTTGAAACACACCAGCATCTGTCTACCGATTTCTAAGACCAGCCTCCAACCCACAGGGTTATTGTGGGGTTTTCCATATAGTATAATGTGATATTCCTTCTGGTTACTATCACATGGTCCAGGTGGGGTCCTGTTCAGGGACTGGAAGTAGGAAACTGCCTGGCTGAAGCTATGGTAAATCTTAGCGGAGTGGCCTGCTGCCATCTCTTGTGCTATCTGAGCTGGAGATGAAAAATGAGAGAAACGGTTCTCAGGGAATCTGGGTTTCCAGGTCTAGGATTTCCCAAGTGCTGCCACAGTCCTGTTCTTGGCTCTCCAGGGACACACCAGAATCTGTGGCGAATCCCCTCTTCTGCTTCATGTACTTTGATTTAGATTTTTGTTACCTGCCAATGAATGTGATTTAAGCAGTTATTTTACTTTTTAAAGCTAGATCATTTTTATAAGTAATTTTGAAAGTGAAAGTTACTCAGTCATGTCCGACTCTTTGCAACCCCGTGGACTATAGTCCAGGCCAAAATAACTGGAGTGGGTAGCCTTTCCCTTCTCCAGGGGATCTTTCCAATCCAGGGATCAAACCCAGGTCTTCCACATTGCAGGTGGATTCTTTACCAGCTGAGCCACCAGGGAAGCCCAGGAACGCTGGAGTAGGTAGCCTATCCCTTCTCCAGGGGATCTTCCCGACCCAGGAATCGAACCAGGGTCTCCTGCATTGCAGGTGGATTCTTTACCAACTGAGCTGTCAGGGAAGCAAGGGTTAGTACAGGTGACTTTAAATTCTTATTTACTCAAGATGTTAAAAGTCCAACAAAAAGAAAATGAAAGTCACCTGTACTAACCCTTGCTAAGTAAATTAAGTTTATCCTTGAACTAGGTGATTATGATAACTTAGCAAAGAGATATGCAGCAGGTGATGAGAAATTCAGGTCTGAAGGTTGATCTTACAGAAATGATGATTGACATTTATTAAGCAGTTACTGACACCAGCCATTGTACTGGGTATTACAAGTGAATATATCCTTATATTGGGAAAGGAGTACGTCAAGGCTGTATATTGTCACCCTGCTTATTTAACTTTTATGCAGAGTACATCATATGAAATGCCAGGCTGGATAAAGCACAAGCTGGAATCAAGATTGCCGGGAGAAATATCAATAACCTCAGATATGCAGATGACACCACCCTTATGGCAGAACATGAAGAGGAGCTAAAGAGCCTCTTGATGAAAGTGAAAGAGGAGAGTGAAAAAGCTGGCTTAAAACTCAACATTCAAAAAAACTGAGATCATGGCATTCAGTCCCATCACTTCATGGAAAATAGATGGGGAAACAATGGAAACAGTGAGAGACTTTATTTTCTTGGGCTCCAAAATCACTGCAAATGGTGACTGCAGCCATGAAATTAAAAGAGGCTTGCTCTTTGGAAGAAAAGCTATGACCAACTTAGACAGCATATTAAAAAGCAGAGACATTGCTTTGCAGACAGGGGTCTATTTAGTCAAAGCTATGGTTTTTCCAGTAGTCATGTATGAATGTGAGAGTGGGACTGTGAAGAAAGCTGAGTGCTGAAGAATTGATGCTTTTGACCTGTGGTGTTGGAGAAGACTCTTGAGAGTTCCTTGGATTGCAAGGAGATCCAACCAGTCAATCCCAAAGGAAATCAGTCCTGAGTATTCACTGGAGGGACTGATGCTGAAGCTGAAACTCCAATACTTTGGCCACCTGATGCGAAGAATTGACTCATTGGAAAAGACCCTGATGCTGGGAAAGATTGAAGGCGGGAGGAGAAGGGGACGACAGAGGATGAGATGGTTGGATGGCGTCACCGACTCAGTGGGCATGAGTTTGAGCAAGCTCTGAGAGATGGTGAAGGACGGGAAGTGCTGCAGTCCGTGGGGTCGCAAAGAGACAGACATGACTGAGCAACTGAACAACCCGCTCTCAAGGAGCCTGCACTCTACTGAAAGAGGCGGAGAAGTGAGTTGACAATAACACAGTGATTGGACTGCAAGGGGGTGGGGCGTGGCGCAGAAGGAGACTAAACAGGGGTCAGAAGAGTAAGGGAAGACTTCTCAGAGGACTTGGCGCCTCTGGGCTCAGCCGCAGTATGCTGACTAGGGATGATACCAGCACGGGATGGGCGTGGGGGAGGATGTGTACTGGCAGAAGGGGCAGGTTGAGGGAGAACTAGGCACATCTGGGGGCAGAAAATGCAGTGTAGCTGGACTGTAGGGCAGTTTGCAATGGTGAAGAAAAGAAAGGGAAAAGGGGGCCAGTCGTTAAAGATCTTGTTTATGTTACACTAAAAAAATGAGATGTTTTGCCCCTAGGATTTTAGCTCCTAGAGATCTCAACCTACAAGTGGTTCAACAGTCCAAGGTCCAGGAGAGAATTTACAGTGAATCACACACACAAGGGGATTCTCCAGTGGGTCAGTGGTTAAGAATGCAGGAGACATGAGAAACACGGGTTCGATCCCTGGGTTGGGAAGATCCCCTGGAGGAGCAAAAGGCTACCCTCTCCAGAATTCTTGCCTGGAAAATCCCATGGACAGAAGAGCCTGACAGGCTGCAGACCATGGGGTCCCAAAGAGTCAGACACGACTGAGCGATTGAACACACACCTACACACGAGGATGAGAAAGGAATTAACAAAGTACGAAGGAATCACTGAAGCCAAGCAGAGACAGTCAACAAGGAAGGTTTAACGAACAACATGAAGAGAACAGATCGAGAAGGGTGAGAACTTAAGGTTTACAGTTGTTTCTCAGAAAGTCCCTGGTGACCTTACAAGTTTTGGCAGGAGGGGTTCATAAAGCCAATAGATAAGAGTTAGAGAGTCTGGACTGAAAAAGTGGAGGCAGAGTACTGATTCTAGAAAAGCTGAGTGGTGAGTAGGAGCCAAGGAGAAGTGAATATGGTGAGTGGAGACAGGAGGGAGTGAGGAAGGCTGTGTTAGAATGGAGAGCTATTAGGTGCCTGCGAGATGATGTCGCCCCCGCTGAGATCGTCCCCTAAGGCTGGACTGAGGAAGCTCGGAAAGGTCGAAACATGCTCTGAAGAGAGGATTCAATCAGCAATAAGGTGGAGCCCCGGGGAGAGCATCAGTGGCACGGCTGAGGCGGGGATGTGAACTGGAAGTAGATCCCACCTTCACGGTTCCATAAGGCTCTGGAATTGGGGGCGGGATTAGGGAAAATGAGCGTGGTCACCTTCCCACATTTCCAGCAGCTGAAGGAGTAAGGTAGAAAGGATTACAGAGGATGAGATGGTTGGATGGCATCACCGATTCAATGGACATGAGTTTGAGTAAACTCCGGGAATTGGCGATGGCCAGGGAGGCCTGGCATGCTGCAGTCTATGGGGTCGCAAAGAGTCGAACACGACTGAGCGACTAAACTGAACTGAACTGAAGGTAGAAAAGCTGCTTGCCCACTGCCATTTCTAGGGAGCATAGGTGTGGAAGCTTCAAGCAAATTCTGGACTGGTACAATACCAGCTGAATCATTTACAACCATAGGTATTTCTTAAAAGAATGTGTTTCATGTATTGCCTGCATTTGATCTACAGTGTTTTCTGACACTAGCAGAATATATTAAAGAGGAACAATTTACCCATTGCCTTGCAAATTATTGTACTAGATTTAGGTTTCATTACTGTTTCACCCAACTTAAAAGATGAGCTGTTAGCTTTAATGTTAGTTGATTCTTCAATACATATACATTTTTTTTTTCCTGGGAGAATTGGGATTGGAAAAACTGTAGGCAGTTTACTGAAAAGCCTATTTTTATTGAGTCCAGTGATTATATAAGTATTGTACTTTTATCATTCTTAAGAGGTTTCAAGGCAGTGGTCCCCAAAGAGGGTGCCCCTAGGACTCCTCAGGGCTGCAGTTTCCAAGCGCTGAAACTGGAAGCCTTTCAGCAGATCTGAAGCCCAGTGCTGGCAACTGAAAGGCTGTAATCCATGTCAGCTGAAATCTAGCATGGTATTTAAAAGGCAGGGCCGTATTATATTTAAAAGCTTGGGACTGACTTTGTGAAAAGCTGACAATGTATAAATTCCCCACCTAGGTCAGCAAACCAGTTAATCAGAGTAACACAGGGCTCTTTATCCCTTAACATAGAGTAAGTTTTAAGAAGAAAAGAAAACAAAATTGAAACTGAGCTGCCATTACCCTCTAGGACCAGATGCCCTTTGAAAACCTGAGAGAGAAAATGTTTTTCTTTCCCTTGAGCTTGGGTCAGGTGGAGTCACTTCCACCATATTTTCACCCCATGCAGATGAGGCTGTTGAATCAGCACATCTGAGTTTTAGGGACCAGTTTTCAATGCCAGCTCCATCACTCTTGAGCTGTGTATTTCAGGCAAATGAATTAACGTCCGAGCTTTAGTCTCATCATCTGTAAAACAGGAAAATAGTTGCCATGTTCTTGTAGGCTGTGTGATTTACTCTGAATCACAGGCACACTATGATCACTTAGTGGCTTGGAGGCACTGGGGATGCACACCTAGCCAGCATCATAAATGCAGGCCTGTCAATAAAGGGGGGTGGTAGGGATCTAAGTATCTCTGCGAGATGGGAGATAATTAAAACTCAGAATTTTTCAAATCCCCACAAAATAATAAACATTCTAGTAAAGACATGGCAACTTTCTCATAAACAATGTTCTAGTAAATAACACTCTAGAAAGGAAATGGCAACCCGCTCCAATATTCTTGCCTGGAGAATCCCCACAGGGAAAGGAGCCTGGTGGGCTACAGTCCATGGAGTCGCAGAGTTGGACAATTCTGAGAGACTAAGCACATGCAAATAAACGTGTAGTGAGTTCTGGCAAAGAAAAAACGAAGGGAAAAAACGCAATCATAACTAATGTTAGTAAAACAAATCTTGTTCTTTTTTTTACTGATGCTTCCAACAAGAGTCCCATCTGTGGATTCTTTTTTGTTTTGTTTTTCTGCGTTTTTCCCCTCTTCTAATTGAATGAAAGGTTCTTTGAATTCTATAATGCTTTACAGCTTTCCCACGTTTCACACCCATGATTTCAAACGTGTCCAGTCGCTCAATCGTGGCCAACTCTTTGCGACGCCGTGGACTATAGCCCGCCAGATTCCTCTGTCCATGGTATTTCCCAGGCAAGATACTGGAGTGGGTTGCCATTTCCTCCTCCAGGGGGTCTTCCCAACCCAGGGATCGAACCGGCCTCTCCTGCATTGCGGGCAGATTCTTTACCACTGAGCCATGGAGAAAGCCCTATATTTCATATAATCCCACAGCAACCCCCTTTTCCTCCACCCCGGTGCTACCCCCTGCCTCTCTCTCCCCAGTGGTAATGGCTAGTTTGTTCTTTGTATCTGTGAATCTGCTTCTTTTTTGTTTTACTCACTCGTGTGTTATATTTTTTAGATTCCACATATAAGTGACATCCATCTATTGATTCTTGAATAAAGAATCTTGAGATGACTATACTGCAAGTTTTGTCCTATTTACTAAAGAATTTTGCCTTCAAGGTGCTTATAACTACTGATTTTACTTTTTTTTTTCCCCTTTGGCTATGCTTCATGGCATGTGGGGTCTTATTTCCCTGACCAGGGATCAAACCTGCGCCCCTTGGAAGCCTGGAGTCTTAACCACTGACCCACCAGGGAAGTTGCTGGTGAAATGAAAATAAAGTGAAAATATTGATTTTCATTTGTACTGCTTCCTACATTACCCCTTATTTAGAGACTAGCTCCTTCTTAGGACATCTCTTACCCAGGCGATTTCCAGTTTTACAATCCTTTCTTTATTCCTGGCTCCCTTCTGAGCTATTTGACATGGATGTTTACCACACTGGATCTCAGACCTGTAACTTGCACCACCAGACTTAGGAGGCTGCTAACCCCAAAGAGTTCAAACCACTCTTCCATGCTCCCTTTCCCCCAGATTCCACTCCCTCTGCTGAAAGAATACCCCACTGGGAATTCTCACCCAGGGCACCCCTTTGCCACAACCTCAGCCGTTGTTCTTCTGCACAGTGCCACATTCCACATTCTTGTTTATCCCTTTGTAGGCAAGGCTTTATTTTGGTGGTGTAATTCTGTCTCCACCGGTCAAGACATGGACGCCTGCTGTTCCCTACTTCTGGAAGATATGATTCCTAACTGGGTAAGTTGGCGGCCACTCTGCCCTGGGTGTCCGCCTAAGTACACAGCAGATTCTCCCCTTACCAGTCATCAGATATTAATAGCTCGTTTGTATCTCGTAAAACCCATTAACTCAGGGCCCGACCAATTTTCCTACTCCACCCAGGCACTTGCCTAAATATATTTAGAAACTTCAATGAGCATAGGTCCTTTGGAGAGGAAGGTGACAAGATAAACCAATTTAACCTTTATAGGATACGTAATTCTACTTAAGTATAAGGCGTTAAAGCTAACACCATTAAGAAATGTTTCTGAAGTTAAAAGCCGTAGGACAGTAAAACACTCTAAAATTTGAGCCATTGAGAAGCCAGTCCCAATGGGTTGTGACACTGATCTATCCTTAAAATGTGTAGATGGTTTCCAGGTATATTCCAGGATCTAGATTCTGGCTTTCGGGAGACTGGGAGCAGGATGAAATAAGGGAGAGGGAAAGGCTTTGAGTCAGAGATTGCGTCCCCGTCCTGCCCCTGATCTCCCCTCATGGTGGCCTCTATCAAGTTCTCCAAATCCTCACAGGCCATATTTTCTCTGTAAAGTGGGAAGCATTCCTCAGAGATGTTGTAAAGATCGGGAACAATTCTGTAAAATGCTGTTTGCCATACCTGTCACCTGAGCTGATGCCCAATAAACAGTAGTTGCCATTATCATGTTTACTTAAACCAGTGGGGTAATCTTTTTCAATTGAGGTATAATTGCTTTACAAAATTCTGTTAGCTTTTGCTGTACAACAAAGTGAATCAGCTGTATGTACTATTTGTATACATATATCCCCTTCCTCCTGGGCTTCCTTCCCACCACCCACCTCCCAGCCCTCCCATTTAGATCATCACAGAACACCGAGCTAAGCTCCCTATGCTATACAGCACCTTTTCACCTATATGTTTACTTGACAATTCACCATAACTGTCTTCAAATTCAAAACTATTAAAGTTGTATGGTATGGGGTAAAGAAGATGTATATGCGTGCACGCGCACTCAGTTGTGTCTGACTCTTTGCAACCCCCTGGATGGTAGCCCACTGGGCTCCTCTGTCCAGGGGATTCTCCAGGCAAGAACACTGGAGTGGGTGGCCATTTCCTCCTCCAGGAGATCTTCCCGACCCAGGCACTGAACTCGTGTCTCCTGCATTGGCAGGCAAATGTTTTACAGCTAAGCAATGGAAGATGTATACACATCTCAATAAAGCTACAAAAAAGAAAGATTTTTAAAATTTAGAAAATGGAGTCTATCAAGTTCCATTAGGAAATATACAGGTGATTTTTAAAATGAAAAATCTCAGGACCTATTCTGCAGGTGACCTGTAAATATTGATTAATGTACTTCATCTGTAGTTTTTCATGAGGATGCAAGCCCAAGTTCTCCCTTAATCCAAACATGAATGACTATTTTTCTATCATAAGATTGTTTTGATAATCAGACTTTACTCATTGGAAAATAATTTGAAATTCATGATAAAATACATCCTCATGGCTTTGATAAATGAGTATAATTGGTTTCCAAACTTTTTGTTCATGAGCCCAAAGTGCTGTCATCAATCATTAAATATTCCCATTTAAATTAATGGAAAACATCAGTGTTTCTCCTAATGGAATAATTAATAGAGTGCCTCATTTAGCGGTGTTGGAGGACCCCAAGGCTCTGTCCTGACCGCGCTTCGTTCCTCCACCACCCCCTTCCTCCAGGGAGACCTCCTCCACTCTCCAACCTCATGGCTTTGGTTGCCCTTTATGTACCACAGACTCAGCTCCGGCCAGGGCATCTCTTGGAAACTCATACACCTAACTGGTCATCTGACGTCTCCACATGGGTGTCACCATAAACTTAACACGGTCAAAACCGAACTCACGATTCTCAGCCATTTCCCCACCACCTATGTCTTCTTCTGCTTCTTTGTAAACAGCATCACTGATTTTCATTCTGAAAGAGATGAGAATACCAGACCGTCTGACCTGCCTCTTGAGAAACCTATATGCAGGTCAAGAACCAACAGTTAGAACTGGACATGGAACAACAGACTGGTTCTTGGTCATGTATGGATGTGAGAGTTGGACTGTGAAGAAAGCTGAGCGCCGAAGAATTGATGCTTTTGAACTCTGGTGTTGGAGAAGACTCTTGAGAGTCCCTTGGACTACAAGGAGATCCAACCAGTCCATCCTACAGGATATCAGTCCTGGGTGTTCTTTGGAAGGACTGATGCTAAAGCTGAAACTCCAATAGTTTGGCCACCTGATGTGAAGAGTTGACTCATTGGAAAAGACTCTGATGCTGGGAGGGATTGGGGGTAGGAGGAGAAGGGGGTGACAGAGGATAAGATGGCTGGATGGCATCACCGACTCGATGGACATGAGTTTGAGTGAACTCCGGGAGTTGGTGATGGACAGGGAGGCCTGGTGTGCTGCGAATCATGGGGTCGCAAAGAGTCGGACACAACTGAGTGACTGAACTGAAAGCCAAAACCTTTTTCTCATTCCACAGCAGTTCAATCAGTAGATACCGTTACCTCTCCTCTCAAAACACATCCTCAGTCTATCCATTTCTTTCCACCTTTGTTCCTTCCATCCTAAGCTCAGGCACTATCATCTCTTGCCTCGAATACAGCCATCCCTTCCTGACTGGTCTCCCCGCATCCATTCTCACCCCTGCTGCAATCAATTCCCCACATGGCATCCAGAACAAGCTTTTAAAAATGCTAATAGTTTTTTCCGAGCACTTTCAGTGAGCTCCCCCTGGGCACATAGAATCAAATTCAAACTCCTTCCACTGAGGGCCTGCCTGCCTCAGTGGTTCTTGTTTCTGGGGAGTGATTGGAATTGAATAGAGCATTTTTGATTGTCATACTGATTAGGAGGGGGGCTGCTACTGCCATTTAATGAGCAGGGTAAAATAATCCCATGGACAGGATTTTCCAGGCAGGAATACTGGAGTGGGTCGCCATTTTCTTCTCCAGGGGATCTTCCTGACCCAGGGATTGAACTCAGGTCTCCCACATTGCAGGCAGACTTTTAACCCTCTGAGCCACCAGGGAAGCCCTAAAGTATACCAGATGTCCCATAATTATGGGACTCTTTATTCTACCTGCTGATCTATATCTGAGCCTGGATGCAGGCTCAAAATTATTTTTATTTATTTATTTATTTTTGGCTGCAGTGGATCTTTGTCACTGCTTGTGGGCTTTCTCTAGTTGTGGCTAGCAGGGGCTCATTTTTGTTGCAGAGCATGAGCTTCTCATTGTGGTGGTTTCTCTTGTTGTGGAGCACAGGCTCTAGGCATGTGGGTTTCAGTGGCTGTAGCCCTCAGGCTTAGAAGTTGTGGTGCAGGGGCTTATTTGCTCTGAGGCATGTGGAATCTTCTGGAACCAGGAATCAAACCCCATGTCCTCTGCATTGGCAGACAGATTCTTATCCATCACACCATCAGGGAAGTCCCTGACTCAATATTATACATTAAACACAAAGTAGAAAGGATGTGCTTTGTTTGGCTCTAAACTTTATCAAAAGATGTTAACCATTTCAGAAAGTCATCCATTTCTCGGAGAAGTCACTGACTGTGTCTGAGTCACTATGGCAAATTTCCTTCACGTGCACAGTGATCCTACTTGGATGGGCAATGATTCATTTATTTCATATCTTCCAATAGAGCTGTGCCTAAGCATTTACATGTTGAAATACAAAATGCTTTATTATAAATTGCCTTTTAAAATTGTTCCTTTAGCACAAATTAGATTGGTTGATTATACGAGTCCAGGCTTAAGAGTAAAACTTTTGAACTAACTATGTTCACCCTTTGAGGGACGAGATGAGGGCCCTTAGATAAGAGGCACAATTTGTTTCCCAGTGTGTAGAGTATGGTGGTCATAACAACCTTATAACCAAATAAACAGTAACTGACATGGGACCTGTAGGAGTGGCCTTACTCTTCTCCGGAGAAAAATTGCAGATGAGGTCCATTAATCTATGGACCACCCACAAACTAGGGGCTGGAATTTCAGTTTTAATATTTCTTTTGTTTCCTTGGAATTGGATAGATTTTGTCTTCTCAATATGTTTTTAAATTTAAAAAACAGTTAAGGTGAAAAGTGAAAGAGAAGTTGCTCAGTCATGTCCGACTCTTTGCGACCCCATGGACTATAACCCACCAGGCTCCTCCATCCAGGTAATTTTCTAGGCAAGAATACTGAAGTGGGTTGCCATTTCCTTCTCCAGGGGATCTTCCCAACCCAGGGATTGAACCCAGGTCTCCCACACTGCAGACAGACGCTTTACCATCTGAGCCACCAGGGAAATGGTCTAAGGTGAAAGGATCCATATTATCTGGGAGTTTCATTTTAGGGCAGGACCATGGGGTTGCAAAGAGTCAGACATGACTGAGCGACTGAACTGAATTAGAGGACCACTACAAAGTATATTTTTTAAGGAAGCATCAGGTCTCAGGTTTAAGAAGCACTGTCCTGCGTGCCAGTATTCATGGGCTTCCCTGGTGGCTCAGATGGTAAAGAATCTGCCTGCAATGCAGGAACCTGGGTTCGACCCCTGAGTTGGGAAGATCCTGTGGAGGAGGGCATGGCAACCCACTCCAGTATTCTTGCCTAGAGAATCCCATGGACAGAGGAGCCTGGTAGGCTATAGTCCATGGGGTCGCAAAAAGTTGTGTGCAACTCACACATGATTGAATGACTAAGCACACACACACATCCTATGAGCCCTGGCTTCTACTCACCTCTCCAGCCTTGCTTCATCCCACCCCAACCCAAGTCCCCAAACACACCACACCTTGTTGCTGCTGAGCACCTCTGCACCAGCCGCTGCCTCTTCCTCCAGGGTTCCTTCTCCTGCTGTTTGTACAAGGGTAGGAACCTCCTTGAATTCTTCCTCTGGGGTCCTTCCTGACTTCCAGCAGGCGTGGTCCTGAGCCACTCGGCACTCACCATCACATCACCTACTTGAATTCTCTTTAGCCCTTGTCATCACCTGATGAGGAACCTTTTCTGTCTTTTCCCACAATGTGCAGTAAGTCCCCTCTTAAAGTTGCAGACTTTCAAAGATGCAAACATGTATTCCATTAACGTGAGGCATGAATGAAATTGCAGCTTGCCCTCCATCTCCTACTGCTGACGATCCTTCAGCTCCACCATCTCCCACTTCCTCTCCCTCCTCTAGTCAATAACTCTTCTTGCCTGTTCACTCCATGCCAGCCCCTGTATGCCAGCTGTTGTCCCCCACTACTGTACTTTTCACTTCACTGTAAGATTAAAAATGTTTTCTTAATTTTTTGTATTTGTCTGTTTGTTATGTATTACTTGTATGAAAAGCATTATAAAGCTATTACAGTGCAGTACTATATACCCGATTGTGTTAGCTGGATACCTAAGCTCTTTGTTGGACTTCTGAACAAATTGAACTTGTTCATAGGTAGGGGCTTCCCTGGGGGCTCAGATGGTAAAGAATCTGCCTACAGTGCAGGAGATCCAGGTTCAATCCCTGGGTCAGGAAGATCCCCTAGAGAAGGGATTGACAACTCACTCCAGTACTTTTGCCTGGAGAATTCCATGGACAGAGGAGCCTGATGGGCCGAAGTTCATAGGATCACAGAGTCAGACACGACTGAGTGAGTAACACACACACATAGGTAGGGGACTTATTGTATTCTCTGTGCCTTGAACACTGTCTGGGATATGGTAGGGGGCCTAGTAAATATCTGTGGAATGAAAGAATGAATAAAATAATGCAAGATAAAGCAACTTGGTGGTGATATATAAAGAGCATTCATCATTTGATCATGTCTAAAATGTTAAAGCACTTGAACCCATATTGTGGCAGAGGTGGTACCCAGACTCACCATTTCAAGACTGCACGTTAGTGCTAACTGAAAGTGATGTTCACAATATTTTGCATGCTTTTATTTTCCAGTTAGGTGTGGTGTTTCTTGTGCTCAGCTGCTTCAGTTGTGTCCAACTCTTTGCAACCCCATGGACTGTAGCCACCACCACCCTCCCCCACTGCACCCCCCAACCCAGGCTCCTCTGTCCATGGGGTTCTCCAGGCAAGATTACTGGAGTGGGTTGCCACGCCCTTCTCCAGGGGATCTCCCTGACACAGGGATTGAACCTGTGTCTCTTGTGTCTCCTTGCACTGGCAAGCGGGTTCTTTACCACTAGCAGCATATGGAGAGCCCAGTGTTTCTTAGTTAAATTGTATTTGTGGGCACGTGTGGAGGACATAAAAGCTCATATATGTGAGATCCTGTTCAAACTGGGGTGGAAAACAACATCGTAATGGACGAACATGAGGTTAGATAATTCCGGAAAATGATTGTGTGTGTGTGTGTGTGTGTGTGTGAGAGAGAGAGAGAGAGAGAGAGAGGAGAGAGAGAGTCATGTCTGACTCTTTGTGACCCCATAGACTGTAGCCTAACAGGCTCCTCTGTCCATGGGATTTCCCAGGCAAGAATACTGGAGTGGAATACCCACTCCAGCCATTTCCTTCTCCGGTGGGTTGCCGTCTCCTTCTCCTTCTTCCCAACCCAGGAATCAAACTCACATCTCCCTCACTGGCAGGCAAATTCCTTACTACTGAGCCATCAGGGAAGCTCAGGTGGACTTGCTGATTTCACTAAATTCTCAAGACCATTTGTGGCCAATAAAGGGTTAAGATACAGCCTACTCTCAACCCCTGTCCCTTTATGAAATAAACTGAGGCCTGAGAAGCTGGGTGATTTGTCCAAGGCCTGGCAGCACCTTGATGTCTTCAGTTCAGTTCAGTTCAGTTGCTCAGTCGTGTCCAACTCTTTGTGACCCCGTGAATCATAGCACACCAGGCCTCCCTGTCCATCACCAACTCCCGGAGTTCACTCAGACTCACGTCCTTCGAGTCAGTGATGCCATCCAGCCATCTCATCCTCTGTCGTCCCCTTCTCCTCCTGCCCCCAATCCCTCCCAGCATCAGAGTCTTTTCCAATGAGTCAACTCTTCGCCTTGATGTCTTAGCTGCATCTAAAACCCAGTCTCCAGGGATATTCTCACCCCTTAACCATGTTGCCATCCTATCAGAGAGGGCTGATGCTCTGACAGTTTTCTTAGCAAGGTTTCTTAAATTCTTAAACTGATGTCCAGATCCCACTTGTTCTAAATTAAATATAATATGAAGAGGTACCACTTTAAAACTAGGGATAAATGTCTATTACATTGGTCTCTGTTTTACATCAAGACTATATAGCTGTACTATAATTAAGTGCTATTGAATACTCCATTTTTTTCCCTATGTGCATTTTGAAGACACTGTAAAATTTCATTTAAATTTGTCTTACAGGTCAGAATGCAAATTTTGTAATAAAGTTACTGAGCTGTGTTTGAGCTTTAAAACTACAGTTGCACAGGCTCTTGGTTTCTAAAATTGAAATGACTTGCTTTATTTATACATGAACCAAGTCATTTAGCTCTTTTAAAGGGACTATGAATTTTATTACTTTGTTTTCTCTGTTGGAAATGACCATCAGAAGTTCCCTGGAAAATTCTTATTTTGACCCCATTTTTATGCTTCAGAAAGAGGAGCATCACTGCTCTTTGACTGGGGATGGTAAAAAGAGGTTCTGTGTTGCTGTTCCTTGTGGAATGGGACCCTCTTTAGAATTAGTAGCTTGGTGCAATTGCTGTCAAAAGCGACAAAAGCAGTCTATTTTCACATGCCTATTTTCTTAGCTTTATTAAAAATTGGAGTATAGTTAATTTACAGCGTTGTTTACTTTCTGCTGTACAGCAGAGTGATTCAGTTGTGCATATGTGTGTGCATGCTCAGTTGCTTCAGTCATGTCTGATTCTTTGGGACTGTAGCCCACCAGGCTCCTCTGTCCGTGGGATTCTCTAGGCAAGAACACTGAAGTGGGTTACTATGCTTTCCTCTTCCCAACCCAGGGCTCGAACCCACGTCTCCTGTGTCTCCTCCATTGCAGGCAGATTCTTTACCCATATACAGTAGGACCTTATTGTTTATCCAAGCTATATATAATAACCGATATCTGCTAACCCCAACCTCCCACTCCACCCTCCCCCAACCCCCTTTCCCTTGGCTTTTAAATAACACTAAAGAACAGGCGTTTCTTCCCAGGTTGCACAATTGCCTGCGCCTGCGGTGATTCTCCTGAGATCTTGGAATTATTGCTGAAAAAGTCTCACTTAGAGGGCTCAAATCAATCAGGGGTGGGAGAAGAGGGAGGGGAGAGAAAGCTGCGGGTTGCAGGAGAGCTCTGTGAGGTATGTCACTATCATTCTGAAACACCTGTCCTCTCTCTGAGATCCCTAAAAATGACTAGATGGCGTGGAAGAAGAAAAGCCAGAAAGGAAATGATAAGAACCTTATGTAAAGGTGGAGAAATGAAGCATTGGCATCACATCTGTAGGAGGAACAGCTGGGGGTACATTGCAAATGCAGAACAGAATGGAGTAGAGCAGGAGGGGCCCCCAGAAGCCTAGACCGGGGGAAAAGCCACCCGAGGCAGGAGACAAGCAGGAGCAGAGTCCAGAGCTGAAGCAAAAAGAGGAAAAGGAGAAGCCTGTAATCTGCCCTCCACTCCCCATTTCCCACAAGACCTGCCTCACATGCTCACCAGGCACCCCCACCCTCACAGAGACACCCTCAGGTGGCCAATTGCTGCCCTGCTTCCTTCCAAACCCCACATGCAAGCTTCTTCCTCATTCGTTCATGTATGCGAGCATCTACCTAGCAAATGTTTACTGAGAATGGCTTCTGGTAAAAGTCAAGATTTCATCTAGCCTTGAAACAGGGCTGCCAGGAAATTGCAAAGAGGAAATAAAACCTGGGATGGTTCCAAGGAGAGCCTTAATCAACTGCAGTGTGGGGTGACACTCTGATAGAATTGGGGTCACTGGCAAAATGGTCCCCCCTCCCCAGGTTCCATCACACAGGAGTCAAGTAGTCATTTGCTTTGAGCTGACCATAAGTGTGAGCAGCCAACAGGTAGATGACCTGATGAAGCCTGACAATCAGAGAAATGCCCTCTGATAGTGATTAGGGGTCAGATGCCAGGTGGTGTTAATGATAAAGAACCTGCCTGTCAGTGCAGAAAATGTAAGAGATGTGGGTTTGATCCCTGGGTTGGGAAGATCCCCTGGAGGAAGGCATGGCAACACACTCCAGTATTCTTGCCTGGAGAATCCCATGGACAGAGGAGCTTGGTAGGATGTCCATGGAGTTGCAAAGAGACACAACTGAAGCGACTTTGCTCGTTATGGTATTGGGCTTCCCAGGTGTCTCAGTGGTAAAGAATCCACCTGCCAATGCAGGAGATGCAGGAGACTTGGTTTCAATACCTGTGTCTGGAAGATCCCCTGGAGAAGGAGATGGCAACCCACTCTGGTGTTCTTGCCTGAGGAATCCCATGGACACAGGAGCCTGGTGGGCTACAGTCCATGGGGTCACAAAGAGCAGACACAACTGAGCACGCACACACGTTTTGTTATTACAACATTATACTTGACTTATTCTCTAGTGTTCTTCCCCAGTCTCCAGCCCAGTTGCGTGCACCACCATACTGAACGTTGACCCCCAAAAGTGAATCTTCAGGGGCCTTCATTGAATACACATGCAATAGAAGACTAGGTGGAAATCCTGGATTCCCGTTGTAAATACTGTGACCACCACAGTTTTCTCTTGTGCCTACCTTTCACCTCTTACAAACCTCATGTGACCATTTGCTTTGGCTTGAGATTTTGTTTACAAATACAATTGTTTAAATTCTTCATAAAGATAATGTGCACATGGTTGATTAATAAGCAAAGAGTAGAGAAGGACTCATCATGCAAAGCAACTGTCTGGACTCTGCTCTCCTCTTGCTTCATTTTGCTGCCCACATGCAACCATTGTGCCATCTGCTGTTTCCTTTTGGTTGTCATCTCCACGGCTCTGAATTTAAACTTTTATATTTAGGTCTTGATTTATCAATTCTGGACCTTGTGTATTGATTCCCCCCTGTGATAGAAGATTTTCCTAATCTATATGGCTCCCACATCCCCTTCCTGCCTCCTGCTGTCATGGATTCCAAGTTTGTGCTTCTCTCTGCACTTAGTTCGATTCAATTCAGTCACTCAGTCATGTCCGACTCTCTGCAACCCCGTGAACCACAGCACGCCAGGCCTCCCTGTCCATCACCAACTCCCGGAGTCCACCCAAACCCATGTCCATTGAGTCGGTGATGCCATCCAACCATCTCATCCTCTGTCGTCCCCTTCTCCTCCTGCCCTCAATCTTTCCCAGCATCAGGGTCTTTTCAAATGAGTCAGCTCTCCGCATCAGGTGGCCAAAGTATTGGAGTTTCAGCTTCAACATCAGTCCTTCCAAAGAACATCCAGGACTGATCTCCTTTAGGATGGACTGGTTGAGTCTCCTTGCAATCCAAGGGACTCTCAAGAGTCTTCTCCAACACCACAGTTCAAAAGCATCAATTCTTCAGCATTCAGCTTTCTTTATACTCCAACTCTCACATCCATACATGACTACTGGAAAAACCATAGACTTGACTAGACGGACCTTTGTGGACAAAGTAATGTCTCTGCTTTTTAATATGCTGTCTTGGTTGGTCATAACTTTCCTCCAAGTAGTAAGCACCACAAGCCAATAAATTGAGAGACAAGTTGTTGGGGGCAAGAACAGTGACATTATTCAGAAAGCCAGCAGACCAAGAAGATGGTGGACCAGTGTCCCAATGCATCATCTTGCCCAGGTTTGGATGCTAGTATCTTTTCTAGAGCAAAGAGAGGGAAGTGAGGAGATAAAGTAGACGAGGTGATGTTGTTTAGTCACTAAGTCGTGTCTTAATGTTGTCTAAGCTACAGGCAACATCCCTTTAGGGATTGCGTGCATGCTTAGTCGCTAAGTCATGTCCCACACTTTGTGACCCCATGGACTGTAGCCCTCCAGGCTCCTTCTGTCCAGGAGATTTCTCAGGCAAGAATACTGGAGTGGGTTGCCATTTCCTTCTCTAGGGCATCTTCCCAACCCAAGGATCAAACCCAGGTCTCCTACATTGGCAGGCAGGTTCTTTACACCGAGCCACCTGGGAAGCCCTGTTTACTGATTAACTTGTAGAAAAAGCAATAGCATACAAAGGTTAAAATAAAAGAAAGGGATCCAATATGGAGTCAGATTTGTTCTTCCCCATTACACTCCCAGTGTAGCAGTTTCACAATTCTTATCTCTTTCACTTTGCCCTCAACTTCTCCTCCCAGCCTTGTAACCTGAACCTCTGTTTGTACAATATCAAGGTTGAAGCATTTATGCTGTGTTCCTTAAACAAAGTCAAGCCTCCTGTGATTTGCCCACAGGTTGATTCCACATGTTCCAAGCCAGTAAACAGTGTTTACTATCATTACCAGGTAAATAGTATCCATGTAGAGCCAAGTCCTGAGCGTAGTCGTAAGATTGCCCAGCCTCCTCAATGGCTGCAACATCACAACCATGCCCCTCAATGGAAAATGTTTCTGTGGTTACGTTCAAATGGATTCTCCTCTGTGCTCTATCATGTAACCAAAATAACATTTAATTTTAGTTTGCTTTTTACTTAGACATACTTTTTTTTTGATTATCAAAATTTTATGTTGTTAAAAATTTGTATTGGAGTATAGTTGGTTTACAATGATCTGTTAATTTCAGGTGTACAGCAAAGTGAATCAGTTATACATACACATATCTCTTCTTTTTCAGATAGTTTTCCCATATAAGTTAATACAGAAAATTGAATATAGTTCCCTGTGCTACACAGTAGTGGACTATGACTTTCTGATGATGGGACTTTTTTTCTTGTAGTTTCTGATTCCTTTTCTTCTCTTTTCTTTTGCCTATGTGGGATGAGGTTTTTGATATGTCAGCTTGTCTAGTCTAGAGTTCTGATATTCAAACTCTAATCAAGGTGTTGCTGTGAAGAGATTTTGGTAATTAAAGGCCCCAATCAGTTGATTCTAAGTAAGGAGAATTAAAGTGGATGGGGTGAAGTTTCTCTCAGAGAAAAAGAAGACATTTCTCTGGACCTGTGCACAACAGCTTCAGCCTGTGCCCATGGTTTCAAGCCTGCCATGATGTTTTCTTCCTGATGGCCTGGCCTATGGGCTTGAGTAGCCAAGCCCACAAACAAGTAAGTCCATCCCTTTGTAATCTATCATCCATCTATCCTTTCATCTATCAATCTTCTATCATCGCTAACTGCTTCTGCTTTTCTCTTTGAACCCTGCTGTTCTTTTAACACAATTTCAAGATTTACCAGTATTTTATCATACTGTTTAGTCCATCAAATCCCCCATTTTCCAGAGCTGTTCCCCCTACCTCCAATCTACATACATCATTCTCTGGCCCCAACAGACAGCCACTTTCTCAGGACTTACCTTCACTGCTCTCCCAAGTTGAACTTATATTTCCTGGATTCATATCATCCTGTCTATTGGTTTACTTCCTCGTTTTGTTGGAGTTCAACCAAAAGTTATTTCCTTTAAAGAAAAAAAAATGAAGGTAAGTTTTGAGAAAATGTTTCACATTTTGCTCTCCCTATTGCTGGACAGCTTGGGTACAGAATTCCAGGTTGAAAATGACTCTTTGCTAAACCTTTGAAAGCACTGATAAGAGTTTCTTTGCTCTCTCTCTAGGATTGCTGGTGAGAAACCTGTACCAGCAGATTATCAATCTGTTTTTAGATGACCTATTATCTTTCATCACTGGAAGCTTTTAGCTTTGTCATGCTAAATTCAAGTGATAGTTCTCATTGTTATTAAAATTATCCCACCAGTTTTGCTAGGCATACCCTGTTCACTGGAACCTGTGAATATGTTATCTTACAAGGCAAAAGGGACTTGGCAGATGTGACTAAGTTAAATATCTTGAAAGTGAAAGTGAAGTCGCTCAGTCGGTCCAACTCTTTGCAACCCCATGGAGAGTGTAGCCTACCAGGCTCCTCTGTCCATGGGATTTTCCAGGCAAGAATACTGGAGTGAGTTGTCATTTCCTTCTCCAGGAGATCTTCCCGACCCAGGGATTGAACCTGGGTCTCCCACACTGTAGGCAGACACTTCACCTCTGAGCCACCAGGGAAGTCCCCAAAAGGGAGAGATTATTTGATGGTAATCACAAAAGTTGTTATGAGGGAAAGAGGGAAGCTAGAGAGTCAGAATTAGAGAAGGAGATGTGATAGTGGAAGCAGAGGTGGGCACCATCCAAACTGTTGAGGGTCTGAATACATTAAAAAGGCAGAGCAAGGGTATATATTCTTTTTTGTTTGAGCTGAGAAATCCTCCATCTCCTGCTTTTGGACACTGGTGCTCCTGGTTCTCAGATCTTCAGATTGGGACCAATTATACCACCAACTTTCCTGGTTCTCCATCTTGCAGATAACAGATCAAGGGATTTCTTGAACCTCATAATGCATAGGTGCCGAGGTCCTGCCCTGATTGGATCCAGGGTATCCGAAGTGTGATGGCGTCGGCGAAGAGATTTAGAGAGGGATAAAGAAAGAATGTTGCAGATAAGAAAATAGAGGAGAGAAAGAGGCTGATATACCTTGGTTTACACAGAAAGCCAATAAAGTCCCAGACAAGGGACTTGCTCTGTTCACGGAGGCTGCAGGTGCCCTCCCGGTCTCCTGAGGGAGTAAAGAGTGCGCCTTCCCATTCAGGTCTTAGAAGGCCAGGCAGGAAGGTGAATGCAGAGAGCCTCTGTGCTCCAAGGGATCAGCCTGAAAAAGAAAGTGAGAGAGAGGAAGAAAGAAAGACACAGGGGAACCAGGCTTTTGTGGAACTGATCCTGGTCCATCACTTTATTTTTCAGGGAAGCTTTTATACCTTGGCTTGTACATAGAGGGAAATGAAAGATGCAAAGTCATACAGAGTCAGCCCAAACATTCCATCTGTTTTATCTTTATTGAAACCAGGATTTTTTCTGCATACCTTTCCCGTAAACAATGTTGTGTATATTATCTTCTGGCCTCGGAGGCCTGTGAACATTTTATGACCCTCTTTTGATAAAGGCTGCTCAACCAGAAAACTTATTTTCCCTTGAAATGTTTTTTCTTTATATTTCTAATCTATGTCAGCCTCAGAAAGTATTAAACAGAGTTACATTTCTCACAGAGCAAAGGTGCAGTGAGTTACAACAAAGAAAGAACCAATTAGCTCAAAGGTCTGAGTGGTTAATTCCAAGGCTACACCTGTTTTTCTTACATTCCAGCTATGTTAACTAACGCATTCCCAGGTGCACAGTGGATAAGAGATATGGGAACTTAGCAGCAAGCATTGGATCAACAATGAAATCCTACAGCAGCACTACCCTAATAGCTTTTAACTCTTTGAAAGGCTCTATATTTTTAGAATTTTTTAGGCTTCCCATGCCTCTCACAGTTGGGAGGCTGTGAATAATCACATGCGTAGCTGCAAGAGTCTGGATAAACCTGCCAAGCAAGCTAGAATGCTAACAGGGGGGTTTGAATTGAAATACTCCTTTCATGCCCAAGAGACTTATTAGCTAGAGCCCTAAGTTGATTTTCTCCAGAGAAAGGTGGTCGGGGATAGCCCCCTGTTAATGTCAGAAGAGTTGGTGAAAGGCACAAAATAGTAAGACAGACAGATTCTTGTTTTGAGGTAGATGCTCGAGCAGGTCCAGGGGATCCCTTGAGATCTGCCTTGCTCGTCAGGTCTCTTCCGCATGACCTTGTCATGGATGGGATGGCCCAGGGAGTCCCTCAAGTCCTGAACCCTTGCTTATCAGGTCTCCTTCGCACGACCTTGTCATGGGTGGGATCTCCCGTGCTGGCTCCTGGCACATGAGCACACTCCTATTACCTTGAACCTCATAATGCTTGAGCCCACTCCTATTATATATAATAAGAATATATATGTGCATATAGATATATAGAGAGAAAGAGATAGAGAAATATATATAATTACATGTGTGTATGTTAACTCAGCATTAATTTTTTCAATCATTAGCAGAAATGTTCACCACTCATTCAATAAATAATTAAGCATCAATTTTGTGCAATATAATATAATAAGATCTATTTTGGGCTGGATGCTTGGGATATAAAGGTGAGCAAAAGTAGATATATTTTCTGCTCTCATAGAGTTTACGGTCTTGAGATCACAGAAGCAAATGTAAAATTACATCTGTGGTGAGTGCTTCAAAGAAGTGGCACAATAGTCTATGACTGAATGCGGGCTTGCTGACCAAGTCTGAGAGGTAAGTGAAGGTTTCTGTAAGGAAATGACTTGTGAGTAGCATAATTTTCAGTAAATGCCATTTTATATTTTATAAACATTTATATATATATAATTATTGCATATGTAGATTTCACCAAACATATAGCACATGAAAGATGATAGAATAGAAGTGTAAAGTGTTTAGCATAGCGTATGGGGAGACCTGGGAGGCCGGAAGTCTCTCAATATCAGCTTTGCCAGCAGATGGCTGTATAGCCTAGAGCAGCTCAACTTGGCTTCCCTGAGCAGGAGTTTTTTAGCTATACAGTGATGGAGTTGGATAAAATGATCTGTTAGGTCATTTCCAGATCTGTAAGTTTGTCAAAATTTGTATATTTTCACTAAAAGTCTTGTCTCTCTTAAATGTTTTGATTTAAGAAATAATTCTACTCAGGTCATGTAGAATTTCCTAAGGAAAGATCACTTGTTCAAGAAATATTTTGGGGGTACTTGTCTAGTTGTGTGTGCATGAATGTGTGTGTGATGTGTATGTGTGTGTGTAGAGAGAGGGGAAAACATGTGAGTAAGATGGGTCATTTTAATTGAAAATAGAAATATATTTCTATGTTGACAAATACATATTTTTTGTCTGTTTCTGGGAAATGCATTGACTGAAGAACAGGGTTTCAAACAACAATTACTTTTTGGAGTGTTGATTAAGTATTCCTTTGGGACTTTTTATATGAATCCTGACTTTGTTTTCAATTGTAAAATGTGTTAAATGTTAGCATGCAACAATGTTAACACTTGCTCTGAAAATATTATTGGAAACTGGATGAACAGTGCATGCATGCATGTCTGTGTGTGTGTGTGTGTGTGTGTAGTTCATTTATTGGTAACAAAAGCCCTCTTGGGGGGAAACACAAGATCTATTTTCTAATTTCATAGAAATATACTTAGAAATGGCTGCATGATTTGGAAAATTCAAAGGGAAAGTTATATGTAATAAAAAAAAAAACCTAGAATTGATTTTAGAATTAGACTAACTCTGTTTCTTGAAGTGAGTGATCTTTAATATTTTGTTTATCAGTTTGTACTTATTCTGGTATGTGATTAGAGATGCTTATGATTTAGAAACAGTAATATAATTCCAAGTGAATCGATTGCCCATATTTTTTAAAATAAAGACATACACTTCCATTTTTATTTAATTTAATGTCAAAATATCCTGTTCATAATTTTAATTTCTACTTTGGGCTTCAAACTGCAGGGAACTTGTTCTTTCACCACTGAAGCAGTCCTTCTCATCAAGGACAGCATGGGAACTCAGCTGAACTCACAGGAAGCGTGAGTTTGCCATGATTTCTTTGGGTACTGTTGAGTCAGTGAGGGAAAAGGAAACATAATTGACAAGGGGAGGAGCCTCACTGGAGTCACTGAAAACAGTCAAGAGGGAAATGGCTCATTTCACCGACACATTCTTTCCTTCCTGAGAAACAGAGGTTTGCCAGTGGAATGCCGTCCTCAATCCCTTTTGATCTCGGAGGGCCTTTGAAATGCGCACATAATTACAAATAGGCTTTGGGTGGCATGTGGAAATGCTTAGGTAGCATCACCTTTGGAAAAGTGCTGGTGTCCTCCTTCCACAGATCTCAATTCAAAAGCCGAATTCCTTTCCTGGAAAAAGTTTTGTATTTTTCCCATTTTCTGTAATGAACCTTGTGTTTCAGTTGCTAACTACCATTTATAGTCTGGCCTGCACAATGAGATGACTATTAATGCATAAATAAATACATGTGAACTACTAACAGGTGTCTCTAGAAACTAAGGTCCCTTTTCACAATTCATCTGAGAACTATAGTATAGGCAAAAATAGAAACACACAGAACCTTGATCAGCTGTGGGTATATCCAAATAGCCAAAATGCAGCTGTGGGGGGATTAGGCCACATGGGCTAAATACTTTCTTTATAATTGTATTAAAGTGCAAGGCAGGAGAAATAAAACAAATGAAGGCATTTACATATTTCCTAAAACTACAAAGTCTGTGCCAATAGTTCGGAAATACATTTTATTACTTTGCATATATATTTGTAAATATGGAATTTTTTTAACCATTAAAAATTATACCAGTCATTCCTAAAGGAAATGTACCCTGATTATTCATTGGAAGGACTGATAATGATGCTGAAGCTCCAATACTTCGGCCATCTGATGAGAAGAGCCGACTCATTGGAAAAGACCTTGATGGTGGGAAAGATTGAGGGCAAGAGAAGGGGTGTCAGAGGATGAGATGGTTAGATGGCATCACTGACTCAATGGATATGAGTTTGAGCAAACTCCAGGAGATAGTGAAGGACAGGGAAGCCTGGCATGCTGCAGTTCATGGGGTCTCAAAGAGTCAGACATGACTTAGTGACTGAACAACAAAAATTATACTGTGGATGGATATTTGTTGCAATGGGAAGAAGTTTGTGGATGAATATTTGTTGCAATGGGAAGAAGTTTGTGGTAGACTGTTAATTTAAAAATCAGATTTTTAAAAATGTATACTGAATGGTCTCCTTGTAGTAAATAAATGTATAATATAATACATTTTTATAATAAAAAGAGAGCTGAATTGATAACTAATCCCACGGACGGCGGAGCCTGGAAGGCTGCAGTCCATGGGGTCACTGAGGGTCGGACACGACTGAGCGACTTCACTTTCACTTTTCACTTTCATGTATTGGAGAAGGAAATGGCAACCCACTCCAGTGTTCTTGACTGGAGGATCCCAGGGACAGGGGAGCCTGGTGGGCTGCCGTCAATGGGGTCGTACAGAGTCGGACACAACTGAAGCGACTTAGCAGCAGCAGCAGCAGTAGCAGCAGCAGTTATTAACAATGATTGCCCCTCAGTTCAGTTGCTCAGTCATGTCCAACTCTTTGCGACCCTGTGGACTGCAGCATGCCAGGCTTCCCTGTCCATCACCAACTCTTGGAGCTTGCTCAGACTCATGTCCATCAAGTCGATGATGCCATCCAACCATGTTATACTCTGGCTTCCCCTTCTCCTCCTGCCTTCAATCTTTCTCAGCATCAGGTGCTTTTCCAATGAGTCAGGTCTTTGCATCAGGTGACCAAAGTATTGGAGTTTCAGCTGCAGCATCAGTCCTTCTAATGAATATTTAGGACTGATTTCCTTTAGAACTGACTAGTTTGATCTCCCTGCAGTCCAAGGGACTCTCAAGAGTCTTCTCCAACACCACAGTTCAAAAGCATCAATTCTTTGATGTTCAGCCTTCTTTATGGTCCAACTCTCACATCCATACATGACTACTGGAAAAACCACAGCTTTGACTAGACAGACCTTTGTTGGCAAAGTAATATCTCTCCTTTTTAATATGCTGTCTAGGTTGGTCACAGCTTTTCTTTCAAGAAGCAAGCATCTTTTAATTTCATGACTACAGTCACCATCTGCAGTGATTCTGGAGCCTAAGAAAAGAAAGTCCGATTACCCCTAGATAGGTGTTTTATTTACTCTTTTTGCTGATCTGTGTTTTGCAATTTTTCTTTAAGAAGATTGCATTGCTTTTTCTAATAAGAAAAAAACAATGAGTATTACTTTAAACATATATCACAAAAAGTGTTAAGATCATTTGAGAGCAACTGAGCCACTGATAACATGCAGAGATCATATAAGGCATGTGAGTGAATGAGTGAAGTTGCTCAGTCATGTCCGACTCTTTGCGACCCCGTGGACTGTAGCCTATCAGGCTCCTCCATCCATGGGATTTTCCAGGCAAGAGTGCTGGAGTGGATTGCCATTTCCTTCTCCAGGGGATCTTCCTGACCCAGGAATCGAACCCAGGTCTCCCACATTACAGGCAGACACTTTACGGTCTGAGCCACCAGGGAAGCCCCATATAAGACAAGTGAGAAACAAATAAATAACAGTATAAATGGTTTTCTTAATTCTGAGACTAATTCCAACGTGTGGGTTTTGCCCTCACCACCAAGAATTTCTCTGACATCAGCTGGGTGTACTGCAATTTAACTCATTTCTGACACTTACCTACCAAGAACCACAGGTAAAGGGCTCAGTTCCTCAAGACTGGCTCTCACCCCAACATACGCACACACATACAGAAACACATCACAGACACATACATACCACACACAACTGCAAGTTTGTTTATGCCCTGTGCTTCTTACTGACCAGCTATGTGGAGATTCCAGTGACCCCCTCTTTGGATTCAATTAACTTGCTAAAGTAAGTCACAGCACTCAGAGAAACATATTACTTAACACATTACCAGTTTTTTATAAACAGGTGTAACTCAGGAACTGCCAGAAGGAAGAGATGCACAGGGCAAGATCCAGGGAAAGGACACAGCTTCTATGCCCTCTGAGAGCGCCACTATCCCCAAATCTCTGCATATTCACCAAGGAAGCTCTCTGAATATCATCATTTTGAGGCCTCTTTACATAGGCATGTGTGTGTGCTTAATTGCTCAGTCGTGTCTTACTCTTTGCAACCCCATGGACCATATCCTGCCAGGCTTCTCTGTCCATGGGATTCTCCAGGCAAGAATACTGGAATGGGTAGCCATTTCCTTCTCCAAGGGATGTTCCTGACCCAGGGATCTAACCTGGGTGTCCCACATTGCAAGCAGATTTTTTACAATCTGAACCACCAGGGAAGCCCCATCACATAGGCATGGTTGATTAAATCATTGGTTATTGACAATTGATTCAACTTCCAGTCCCTCTCCCCTCCCCAGAAGTCAAGGAATGGGCCTGAAAGAATGATATACTGCCATTTGAAGCAACATGGATGGACCCAGAGATTATTATGCTTAGTGAACTGAACTGAAAAGGTACAAACTACTATATACAAAATAAATAAGTATATACTGTATAGCACAGGGAATTATACCCATTATCTTATAACCTATAATGGAATATAATTTGCAAAAATATTGAATCATTATGCTATCCACCTGAAACTAACATAATATTGTCAATCAACTATATTTCAGTTTAAAAAAAGATACCTTTATCATTCTTATCAGTTAGAAAATATGAAGAGTTTTAAGAGTTCTGTGTCAGAAATGGAGAGGAAAGCCGAATAAATACTTCTTATCACAGCATCACAATTCCTTAAGGCCAATCTTCCCCGGGGTGTGCTCCCCAGAACACACGTGCCACAAAACACTCTGTAAAAAGTACAAAGGAGGTCAACTTTAAGACCTACTACAATATCAGCAACATTTGAGAAAGGACTAACTTACACTATTGGATGTAGTTCAGTTCAGTTCAGTCACTCAGTCGTGTCTGACTCTTTGCAACCCCATGAATCGCAGCACGCCAGGCCTCCCTGTTCATCACCATCTCTCGGAGTTCACTCAGACTCACGTCCATTGAGTCCGTGATGCCATCCAGCCATCTCATCCTCGGTTGTTCAATATACAGCCTTGACGTACTCCTTTTCCTATTTGGAACCAATCTGTTGTTCCATGTCCAGTTCTAACTGTTGCTTCCTGACCTGCATACAGATTTCTCAAGAGGCAGGTTAGGTGGTCTGGGATTCCCATCTTTTTCAGAATTTTCCACAGTTGATTGTGATCCACACAGTCAAAAGCTTTGGCATAGTCAATAAAGCAGAAGTAGATGTTTTTCTGGAACTCTCTTGCTTTTTCCATGATCCAGCGGATGCTGGCAATTTGATCTCTGGTTCCTCTGCCTTTTCTAAAGCCAGCTTGAACATCAGGGAGTTCACGGTTCATGTATTGCTGAAGCCTGGCTTGGAGAATTTTGAGCATTAAGACAGGTTCAATGACGTATTACACAATATGGAGAATAAAGCTAATACTTTGCAATAAGTGTAAATGAAAAGTAACCTTTAAAACTTGTATTAAAATTGTTTTAAATAAAAAGAAAGGACTAACTTTTGTTGGGGCTTCCCCAGTGGCTCAGCTGTAAAGAATCCTCTGCAGGAGATATGGGTTCAATCCCTGTGCCCGGAAGATCCCCTGGAGGAGGGCATGGCAACCCACTCCAGTATTATTCTTGCCTGGAGAATCCCATGAACAAAGGAGCCTGGCGGGCTACAGTCCATGGGGTTGCACAGAGTCAGACACAACTAAAGCGATTTAGCTTGCACACACACTCTTTTATTGATTCAAAAAACACTCTGGAAAGTTCTGCAGTGGAGAAACCTGCAGCAACTATTACTGATTGGACCAAACATACCTTTTCTCATAAAACCCTTATTAGCACTCCATGGCTCACTTTAGGAGCCTGTCTTCCGGTTAAAGCCAAGGAGATGTTCCTCTTTGTTTTAAGTCCCAAAGGCCTCTTGTTTCAATTACTGCAATTGCCTAAAGAAGAAATTCCGTAGCCAAAGGTTTTCAGTTGAACATGTCTAAATGAATTAAAGTGCAAAATAATGGATTTCCCTGGCAGTCCAGCCCATATGCTACGAGGTGCAGCCAAAAGTAAAACAGAAATTTAAAAAATTACAAAGTGCAAAATAAATACAACTATCAAACAAAGAGCAATCAGTGTCCTTCTGTTGCCTGACACTGAACAGAATTCTCCTTGGTGAGAAAGACACCAAACATTTAATTTCTCTTCAGACTCTAGAGGAAAGTGGATTCTCCACAGCAGACTACGGGGGGCCCCAACGTTCACCTCCGGCCATCATTCTTCAAGACCTCCTTTTGGCTTCTGCCAATGTGTTCTCATTTCCTTTATTCTGTAGAAATTGATGTTTCAAAAGGATGTGATGAGAATTTCCAGAGCTGGCTTCCAGTGTGCCCAGGTGCTTGTTGGGTGTTTAGCTCACATAAGACTAACCACATGGAGTATATGTTCAAATTAATTTTTGTTACAGTTCTAAAATAGTAATAAAATATCATTTTTCACTGTGGTAAAATATATACAACATAATATTTACCATTTTAACCAGTTTTGAGTGTGATAGTTCAGTGACATTAAGTATATTCACGTTGTTATGCAGTTATCATCACCATCCATTTCTAGAAATATTCGATCACCCCAAACAGATTCTCATGCCCGTATCTGTACCCATAAGACACTAATTCCGCACTTCCCTCCTCCCACCCCTGCACCCCTGGTAACTTTTAGTTTACTTTCGGTCTCTACAAATTATTCTTATAGTTCGTATAAACAGAATCATTAATATTTGTCCTTCCGTGTCTGGCTTATTTCACTTTGCATAATATCTGCAAGGCTCATCTGAAATAAAATAGTTTTCTATGAATGATAATAATTATGATTTTATATCAGTGAAAGGGACAATACTGTTCATAATCTTTCACCAAGATTTCTTTATCCCACTAAAAGAGGGAGCTCTAGAGGCACACATTCGGTCAGATTCTTTTTTTTTTTTTGCCACACCAGGAGGCTTCTACAGTCTTAGTTCCCCCACCAGGGACTGAACCTGGGCCATGGCAATGAAAGCTCAGAATCCTAACCACTAGCCCACCAGGGAACTTCCCCAGATTTGTTTCTTACTCAATTTCAACTGAAATATAAAATCCTAACCATAATTACTGGTCTTCAGAATTAGTAAAATTGTTCATGACCTCTGATACTCCTAAATCTTTGTCTCAAACATATACCCAGAAAGTACATATTCTGGTTTCTCTCTCAGCAGTGAGTCAGTTGTTAGGATAAAAATATTTAAAAAATTTTTAGGATAAGAAAAAATTTAGGACTAAAAAAATTCCCACATGTAATACCTGGAATGTTCTCTATAGCAAATTCAGTGTTCTGGAGAAGGGAATGGCAAGATGATGGTAAATGGAGTAGGTCTCCACTTTGATTACATTTGGCTCTGGAAAGTGTTTCTCCAGGTTTCAGATTAGTTTCAAACTAATTTGCATTAGTTTCTTTTATTTATCCTATTTTCAGGGATATGACATACAAGCACATCCCATAATGTCTTGAATTTCTCCAATGAATGAAAAAAATCACATGTTAAAATAAAACTTAAGATATTTATACCATAATTTGATCCTTTTAAGAAATCCTGAAGGCTCTTGATGAAAGTGAAAGAGGAGAGTGAAAAAGTTGGCTCAACATTCAGAAAACGAAGGTCATGGCATCTGGTCCCATCACTTCATGGGAAATAGATGGGGAAACAGTGGAAACAGTGTCAGACTTTATTTTTGGGGGCTCCAAAATCACTGCAGATGGTGACTGCAGCCATGAAATTAAAAGACGCTTACTCCTTGGAAGAGAAGTTATGACCAACCTAGATAGCATATTCAAAAGCAGAGACATTACTTTGC
>SJYT01071331.1:145891-174375 GCA_006410635.1 Cephalophus harveyi | reverse complement strand
TGAAACTCCAGTACTTTGGCCACCTCATGCAAAGACTCATTGGAAAGGACTCTGATGCTGGGAGGGATTGGGGGCAGGAGGAGAAGGGGACGACCGAGGATGAGATGGCTGAATGGCATCATGGACTCGATGGACGTGAGTCTGAGTGAACTCCGGGAGTTGGTGATGGACAGGGAGGCCTGGCGTGCTGCAATTCATGGGGTCGCAGAGTCGGACACGACTGAGCAACTGAACTGAACTGAAGGCTACGATATTTTATATTATAAAAATGTATACTCTGATATGATAGACTAAGACTGTTAAAAAATAGAATGTATCATTGAAATATGCAACTTGAAAAAAATACTTAAAAAAAATGGCATTACTAGTGTCATGGAGAAATGCTTTTATCTCATCCCTGATTTTAAAAGCTTGTTTAAACACTTCTATCTCAATAAACAGTTTACTTCTGTGTGGAAAAGATGGCTTGTGCTTACTACCAATTTCTTCACAAAGCATGCTTAAAAGATAAACACTCGGTGACCACAGTTTAAATGTATTAACTACTTTCACCAACTATGTTCTGGAGATGAAGCAAGGGATAAGAACACAACCATTTTATCCAAATAAGAAAACACTTCCTCCTTGAATTCATAACCAATGCTGGCAATATCTTTCCAGCTTACATCATGGCTCACAAAATAATTGCCAACTACATGAAAAATCTCTAGCATGGGGGTGGAGCAAGGAACTAACCAGTAGGTCACTGAGCACTTCCCTTTCATTTATTTCTGCACATTTCTGCCAAGCATTGATTGATACCCTGCACATCTTTGATTCTTTCCAAATGTAAGCCAAGTGTCTGCCAGAAAGCTCACGACAGACATGACCCTTCTATGCTGAATGGCATTAATGTTATATGATGTACAACAGTCCACTTGGATTATGAAATTCCCAGTGGCTAATTAAAGTTTCTTCCTGAGCATGGTTATTATCATTAGCCTTATAGTTGGATTTGTAAACTTTTCAGCAGTATGTAACTTCTATATTTTTTGTTTGTTCCTATGTTTTGTTTTGTTTGGTGTACAACTTTGATGAATGTTTCTTTAGCTTTGGTCTCTTCTCCACCTTTAAATGACAAAAATTTATCTATTTCATATTAGAAAGCATTATTTTGTGCTTGTTCAGGAAAAACTCAATTGGTTTATCAGAAAGGTCACGATACTTTGAAAGCAATGCAAAAGCCCCTGTGGCTTCTTGCCATTCTTTAACAAAGTTTTGTAACAGACAATGCAATAGGAACTAGAGGCAAATTGATTGCTGGTCTGATAAAATCAAATTTTCACATATTCATCAAGATTCACTTGTTCTAACATATATGGCCTCACATTTGCTGTTTGCATTGGACTCCTGTTCACTGTTTACATTTATACTACCGTGCTTCTATTTATATTACCATTTTCATCACTACCTTTATGTTTTACTTAACTACCTCTAAACATGTGATTTCTTTCTGTGACTTGCCTATCATACCACACAATTAAAAATGTAGAATTAGATGTAAATAGCATTTAAATATATAAAATCTAACAGGGCAGGAGTGAACCATTAACTGGTGAACTAGTTGAGATAAACATTTTCGGAACATAGTGATTATTATGCATGCAACTAGATTCCTATCCAAATGATAAATCGATCTTGACGTTCAAACCTGCAAAATGAACAAGAACTCAAGTGTTCCATTGCTCTTTCCTTCTGTAGCTAGCCTGGGAACACAGATGATCCATAGTCTGCCTGTTATCAAGAATTCCCCCTGGGGTGGGATTTCAGGGTGTTGGGATGGCTGTCTCCCCTCCAGAATAGCTCATTCTCTAACTAGCCTGATAGCCAAAGTCCTCAAGTCATTAGTGATTCCTCCTAGGAGCAAGATAGACCTGGCTCACAAAATTCAAGGTAACTTGTATTAAATATCATGAAGCCCACAGCAGAAAGGTGGTTTATAAATACAGGCAATATATGAAACAGACACAGTCCCTGCCTTCTGGAGCTTATGATTCAGACCTTAAATAAACACATATAAATTGCAAACTACTGATTATGTTAAGTGCTGAAGGAAAAGAAGGACGAAAGAGAGAATCAAAGTGGCAGGTGCGGGGAGGGGAGATCTAATTTAAATTGACGGGTCGAGGGCAAGCACTGTGTGAATTATTCTCTTTGAGATCCTCAAAAAGCAGAATAATCTGTG
This sequence comes from Cephalophus harveyi, assembly GCA_006410635.1. Lineage (NCBI taxonomy): Eukaryota > Metazoa > Chordata > Mammalia > Artiodactyla > Bovidae > Cephalophus > Cephalophus harveyi. The sequence continues at coordinate 172,151 of SJYT01071331.1, read as the reverse complement.
GGTACTATATACATGTACATTCTTTTTTCTAATAACATTTGTGTAGTATAGGAACATCTAAGAGACAACATCCTTTTTGCTCTTTCAATTATTATTATTATTATTATCATTGTTGCTTTTAGTGTTTGCTATGTTCTAGGCACTGTTCTGGGCCCTGGTGTAGAGCTGTGGATGGAACAGACAAGATTTCTGTTCTCATGCAGCTTAAAGTTGAGATGCTCCTCAGAATATGAAAAGAGAAAAATATAACTAAACTCTGGAGTAATCTGTTAATTAAAAAAAATATGGAAATTCCCTGGTAGCCCAGTGGTTGCGACTTTGCTTTCCCATGCAGGGGGTGTGAGTTCGATGCCTGGTCAGAGAGCTAAGATCCCATATGCCTCGCAGGCAAAAAACTAAAACGTAAAACAGAAATATTGTAACAAACTCTGTAAAGAGTTTTAAAATGGTCCATATAAAAATCTTAAATAAAAAAGCTTATAAAGCATCATTTCATCAATAATGCAAGATCACCATGGGAATAAGAAATATGCCCTTGCCTGACAACACCTGGCTGTAACCTGACTGCATGCTAAATCATATGTTTAAAAACAGGCATATATCAGTCAAAACTAGAGAATAGCAATGTTGAAGATAAAACCCCCAAAATGGAGCTGCTGTATCAGGTTGTATAGATCAATGACACCAGACATTAATATCATCTTATTCTTGTGATTGAAATTTGGACTCAAATGGAAATTGGTCTATAAAGAGAATTGTTGACAAGTCTGTGTTACATTTTTATAACTGATCAATAAATTGGCATTCTGGTCAACCTGTAGAAGTATGTTTAACCTGAATGTTTACAAGAGAGCTCATACATCAAATCTGCAACGCCTAGTACCTGCCCGTCAGCGTGGCCCCAGGCTTTCTCCTCCAGACCACTGGCTTTAGGGTAAGTTCTCTTTCTGATCAGCAATTTGCGTTAATCAATAATCATGAGATATTTGGAAGCTACCTCATCAACTATCCCTAGTGAGGAAAATAATGATTTGGGATGTGAGATAGGAAGTGGTTATTTCAAGGTTTATAATAAACCATTTTCAACAAAATCGGCTGATATTCCTAAGAACTGTCGAATAGACTAGAAAATGAAGGAGCAATTGAACCCACAACTTTTGATCCTTTTGTAAGTGTGGTTGCCTGCACTTATCAGTAGGAAGACAGGCTAAGACACCAATGGAGTGCAGACGTTTCTCATTTATCCCAACAAGCTGAAATAGTACATAAGATCAAAAGGGAAGCTTTCAGCAGTTCAGTCTTGTCTCCTTTTTTTGTGAAACTGAAAAGAACCAAAGTAAGCACATTTGAATTTGGCATAAATGGGACTAAGAATATTTATCATAGACAGTTGAATATTAGTCATGAGATCAAAGCTGTTCCTTCCAAGTGTAGCAGAAAAACACAAAGAATTTGATAAATATTGAATTATGCTATATGGCAACTGCTCATACTTTTAATATAATCTGTTTTTTATGAATTTCTTTCCTTCTACTTTAAAATCAAAGCCCATCACCAAATACAATTTTAAAAATACTACATTGAATTGCTTTCCATCTCAGCTTAGGGAAGAGTTTTATTTGCTTTCATACCATCATCTTTAGCAATTTTTCCTCTGAATAAGAGGGGGGAAAAAGCTTGAAGTTTCCAGAGAAATGTAGTGAAAAAGAAGCTGCCTGGAGAATGATGTGGTCATGTCAGACATATCACATATATTACTCTTCAGTTCATGTATTTAAAGACATCAAATTAGATTATGGTAATTATTTTGGAAATTTGATTTTTCATTTTATGGAGCTTTATAAACTGGAGCATATTTAAGCACCTGAAAACATTGGTCAGTTTTTCTAAACTTTGCACATTAGGATCAGTTGGCTGGGACAGAGGTGGATGGTGGAGGGGGTGGGGAAGGGTCAATTTTAAAATTGCTAATACCTTATTCCCACCCATGAGAATCTAGCCCCCTAGCTGATCATAATCTGCCATCAAAATTAAGAACTACTATTCTAAAAAAGAATTGTGGTAACATAACCATCAGAATTCTTGAAATTCAAAAGGCATTTAAGTTTAGGTTAGGTTGCCAGATGAAATAGAGAATGCTTATTTAAATTTGAATTTCAGATAAACAACAAATACAAATACTGCAAAGGCACCCTATGTTTTTATTTACTGACAGCCCTAAATTAGGTTCTTTTTTCTTTTTTTTTGCTTAAAAATTCTTTGGAATAAAGTCATTTACCTACTCTTGAAGCTGCTTAGAAACAGACTTCTTTGGTTTAAAACAAAACAAATATCATGTGATATCGCTTATATGTGGAATCTAAAAATTGGTACAAATGAACCTATTCACAAAGCAGAAATAGAGTCACAGATGTAGAAAACAAACTTATGGTTCGGGAGGGGAAAGACAGGGGTGAGGATAAACTGGGAGACTGGGGTCGACATATACACACTGCTATGGTCGACTTCACTTTCACGTTCCACTTTCATGCATTGGAGAAGGAAATGGCAACTCACTCCAGTGTTCTTGCCTGGAGAATCCCAGGGATGGGGGAGCCTGGTGGGCTGCCGTCTGTGGGGTCACACAGAGTCGGACATGACTGAAGCGACTTAGCAGCAGCAGATATAAAACAGGTAACTAATGAGAACTCTATTCAGTGCTCTGTAATGACCTATATGGGAACAGAATCTAAAAAAGAGTGGGTATGTGTCCACGTCTAACAGATTCACTTTGCCGTGCAGCAGAACACATTGCAAATCAACGATACTCCAATAAAAATTAATTTTAAAAGATGTATTCCTTTCCTAGATCCTAAACCTGTTCGTCTCCTCCTAACACTTCCAAGTTCTCCCTTGGTTGTGTCTTGACTTGTGTCCAGGGTTTACAGTTGTCCTTAGCAGGGAGGGGCAGGGAGAGACAAAGCTACACCAACTTGTTGAGACCCCAAAGCGAAATACATCTCTGCTGTCGTGATTAGAACTTAGGTTTCATTCAGAAAAGTAAAAGAAGTGCTCTTTGTATGTTAAGTGAAAACATCAAGAAACTGGGCGATAGCTGCCGCTAACATTATGTATTCCTTTAAAGCCTGCGCGCGTGTGTGCTACATCGCTTCTGTCGTGACCGACTCTTTGTGACCCTATGGACCTTAGCCCGCCAGGCTCCTCTGTCCGTGGGATTCTCCAGGCGAGAATACTGGAGTGGGTTGCCATGCCCTCCTCCAGGGGACCTTCCGCGCCTGGGGATGGAACCTGCATTTCTTACATCTCCTGCACTGGCAGGAAGGTTCGTTTCCACTAATGCCAGCTGGGAAGCCTCTATTTCTTTCCAACTTCTAAATAAATACATTAGATAGATGTAGACCTAGGAATCGGTACTGGGAGATTTGATAACTGAGGCAGAAAACTCTCAGATCTGCCGTCTTCCCTGTTTTCTACCGTGTATCTCAAAGAGGAGGAGCATGACCATCTCAGCTTCACATACTTCCTTGCTGTTTCTTCCCTGCCTAATTATCCAGTTCTCCCTAGACTATTGATTATGTAACTTTTCTCATTTATTTGTGATGCTGTCTTTCCTATTTACAAATTTTTGTTCATATTGTGAACCAGGTATTTTTAAATTGTGCCTTGTAAATAATTTTCTGTTATCAAGAAAAGTTCTTAATGTTTATCAATTTGTTTTGACTTCCTTAGTCAAGTTTTTAGGAAAGAAGCTTGTCAAACTTATCAACTGCTACCCCTTCTTTGGTGAGAGTTTATTCCATCTCTAGAATTGCATCCTAGTGAGTGGAAGTGTTTTGACACCAGGAAATAGGAGACCAAGGGATTTGGGTCCCTTTTTGTGAGTGTTTGGGTGCTCAGTTATGTCCGACTCTTTGTAACCCCATGGATTGTAACACACCAGGCTCCTCTGTCCATGGAATTTTTCAGGCAAGAATCCTGGAATGGGTTGCCATTTCCTCCTCCAGGGGATCTTCCCCACCCAGGAATCAAACCCACGTCTCTTTCATCTCTTGCATTTGCAGGCGGATTATTTACCACTGAGCTACCTGGGAAGATTTTTATTCCTCATCAGATACTATCAAGTACGTTCAAACAGTCCTCATCTTGCTGCTAGCCCTCTTGTGAAGGAACGGTTTCTTGGGACCACTGCCTTACTCCTCACAAAAGGGGTGTGTGCAGACCTCTGTTACTACCACCTCTGGGTCAGAACCTGTGTGCTCAAAGTATCCTTCAGTCTCAAGACGTTTACCAGTGATACACGTTCTGTGGTGATTTCCAAAAACCTAACTTTAACCTCATTAAGGCTAACTTGTATGCCTGCGCACATTCTCCTGTATATTTCAAATTATCTCTAGATTACTTATAATACCTAATACAATATAAATGCTATATAAATAGTTGCATGGCAACTTCAAGTTTTACTTTTTGAAACTTTCTGGAATGTTTTTTTCCCAAGTATTTTTGACCTGATAGTGGTTGAATCCAAGGATTGGGAACCCATATGGAGGATATGGAGAGCAGACTGTACTGACTTAAAAAATCACTTTTCTACTTTTTTCCCTTAGTTTTCCCACTCAAGTATTGATGATATTCGTAAATACTATAGTTTCTCTTTAACTTCATAGAAATGGAATCATATAAAGTATTTTATATCTAGATTCTTTCACTAAATATTATGTTTTTGTGATCCATCAGTGTTGATCTGAAGCATTCTTACGGTTACAACTCTACAGAAACGGTTTTTATTTCCCACCCCTGCTCTGCTCCAAACCAAGGCAACCTACTTGTGTACGTACGACTGAGTCCCTTCACTGTTCTCCTGAAACTATAACAGCATTGTTAACTGGCTATATACCCCAGTATAAAATGCTTTTGGTGTTAAAAAGAAAATTAAAAAAAAAACAGAAGTTGGGTATGTTCATGGCCAGTTCATCCTTCTTTTGGTATCTTGGCTTTAAGAAGGAGGGATCTCCTTTTAGATCTTCACCTTGGGTAGACCCTGGGCTTTCATTTCTGTTTTTCACACTCTTCAAAGCTACTAAAGCCAACATTTGCCTGGTTTAGGAAATGTTCTTAGGACAAAAGCAGTTCAAGTGCTCTGCTGATATTTCCAGGGTCCCTTCACTATTTAGATTTTGGCCTGGAAAACCATTTTAAATTGCTCTTCCCTCCAGTTGGAAGAGTTTGTCTAAGCAATGTAGCCTTCCATATTATGGGAAATGGAGGTCTTTTATAATAAAAAGTTATATTCAATCTGTGTTTCTATCCCCATTTTCATTCCAAATGCATTAATGTGTGCTTATCGGTGTGCGTTTCTTAATCAGAATTTCCTAGTGCACTTTTGTATTATTTTTTCCTCCAGAGATATAACTTGACTCACTTACAGCTCTAATATTTTTTATTTCCTAATTCTTTAATTTCTGCTTTTATCCTTATTTCCCTTCTCATTTTTTTTTTTTTTTTGTGTGTGTGTGTGTGTATGTCATATATATATATAACATATATATGTTAAATATAAACATATATATGTTATATATATATATTTAACATATGTTTTATAGATCCTTGTCAAAAAGAAGGAATGATACATTGGGTCTAACATTCATGATATACATAACATAGATTAGATAGATACACAGATACTAATTTTTAAAATTATATTCATCTAAGGCAATTTTTTTCCTACTTGTCAAGTCATTAATTCAAATGATAGGTATCCCTATCTTCTTAGGGATAATATGTTCAAGGCTATACCCTTCTAAATTTGAAGACATTATCCTTTACATTAGGGGTGTCCCTGGTAGCTCAGCTGGTAAAGAATCTGCCTGCAATGCATGAGACCCTGGTTAGATTCCTGGGTTGGGGAGATCCCCTGGAGAAGGGATAGGCTACCCACTCCAGTATTATTGGGCTTCACTGGTGGCTCAGCTGATAAAGAATCTGCCTGCAATGTGGGAAACCTGGGTTTGATCCCTAGGTTGGGAAGATCCCCTGGAGAAGGGAAAGGCTACACACTCCAGTATTCTGGCCTGGAGAATTCTACTGGACACAACTGAGCGACTTTCACTTTCCTATACATTATTTTAGAAAACTTAATATTTTCACTAACTAGTGATACTGGAAAGAGTAAAGCACATGATTATTGTCTGTTAAGTTTTTATTCCCTGTACCTCTTTCAAACTAAATGTATACCAACTATACAACAGTTGAATACATATCAATCATGGTCTTTATAGATCTTGTCTCTCCAATAAATAACATGACGACTGTGTTTTTTTCTTCATGCCTTGGATGGTCACTGTGTCCATTTTTTCCTAGTAACCATATGTTTAGGGGAGAAAATGAGCAAGAATGTTATCTCTAACTAGTATTTTGACTTTGGAAAGTCCCTCCCTCTCTCTTTACTTCTTCCTTAATCATTATATTGATAAAGTATAGGAATAAAATAAGAATTTAATAGGAATGAAATGACTTCTCATAGAAAATTTGAAAATAGTATCTGTAATATTAAAAACCAGAAAAAAATGATATGCAACTCCATCACTCCAAGGCAACAACTATTAACTAGTTTTCCTTGTTTCCTTCTATTTTTTTTTTTTTTTTTGAGAATTGTTTTTACACAATCGAGGTCAATTTTGTGTCCTGACTTTTCTGATATTTTTTATTTTTTATATCATAGGCATTTTCCATTATTTAAAAATTCTCCATCAAACTTATATTTAAACGCTTCAATAACATTCCACTATTTACTAAATATTTGTTCAATGATAGAGTATCATTTTTAATATCTTTGTATTATAAATAACATTTTGATGAATTTCTTCTTTTTTTTTCCTCCAGTAATACAGTGGACCCTGAAATTTCAGGTGCATCAGAAGCATCTGCAGAGCCCCTTGTCCAGAGTTTCTGAGTCAGTAAGTCCAGAGCAGGCAAAGAATTTACATTTCTAATAACTTCAGGTCATGCTGATGGTGCCAGAACCACAGTTTGAGACTCACTGGAATCACTGTAACGAATAGAATGTGCAAGGATTTGCTTCAATAAATTTCTGAGAAGCAATGCTTCTTCCTTCCACAGTAGGTTGTATCTTTGACATTGCAGGGAAAAAATTGTAATGCTTATTTTTATTAGAAAAGAAAGTAGTGATGTCTATTTAAAGGTTCTCTTAAAGTTTTTTAGTCACTGGCTTTTGCTAACCCATTGCATTTACTGTGGAATCTTACTGGAACATTCATCCATTTGACCCTGGAGCTCCATCACTATACAGCTGGTCTCTTTATTATTTTTTTGGTAGGTCACCTGCTCTCATTTAATTCATTTCCTTTGGTGTTTTCCTTCCTGTGGGAAGGCTCTGACATCTGTCCCACATACTTCTCTATGAATACAAAGGCTCATCTTTTATCTTTTTATTTTTAACTTTTATGAGTCAATTACTCTTAACCTTTTTATAGTTGTGCTTTTTTCATGCCATATGTTTTAAAAAGACACTCTAGACTGTAATTCTTTATGGTTGCTTTTTTTAAAAAAAAATGTTATTTTTTAACACCTTTAATTGCATTCTGTTGACATTTATATTTAGGTCTGAGCATAATATGTCACATACTAGGAACACATGGCTTCTCACTTTATTGGCACCATCATGTGGTGAATTTGTGTATCACATTGGAAAATCTGCTGTATATAGTGAGTCAGGGTGTCATATTATCACATCCTTATGATGAACTTAAGAGAGGTCATCATAAACTGGGGGATCTACAGTAATCCCGTTACTTTAGCAAATAGCAAAATGGGAGCTAATAAACATCAACCATTAAGCATGTGCACACTGGAGTCAAGGACATGAACTCAAACCCTGGCTCAAACCACTTGTAATAAATACTATGACCGTGGGTACCGGGTTAATCTCCTTGAGCCTCGGTTTTCTGCAGAGCATGGGAGTACCAGTAGCATCTATCTCGCAGGGATGTGAGAGGAGCAGTTAACATTATGATAACAGTTCACAATGGTCATTAAATAGTTTAATAATATTAGCTATCATTGAGTTGCGTGCTTAGTCGCTCAGTCATGTCCGACTCTTTGTGCCCCCATAGACCGTAGCCCACCAGGCTCCTCTGTCCATGGGGATTCTCCAGGCAAGAATACTGGAGTGGGTTGCCATGCCCTCCTCCAGGGAATCTTCCCAATCCAGGGATTGAACCCAGGTCTCCCGCATTGCAGGTGGATTCTGTACCATCTGAGCCACCAGGGAAGCCCGTTAGATATCATTAGCTGTTAACAAACCCTCACGTTTGGTTTTTCCTTTATATTCCAACTCAAAAGGAGGAGTATCAGGAAAGAATAATTCCCCTCACTCTTTAGAAAATTATACCACAATGGTATATTTTTAGAATGATAAGAAGTAGCTTGAAAGGGACTTCCCTGGTGGTCCAATGGCTAAGACTCAGTTCTTCTAATGCAGGGAGCCTGGGTTTGATCCCTGGTCAGGAGACTAGATCCCATACACAACTAAAGATCCCACATGTTGCAACAAAGATGGAAGATCCTGCCTGTATGCAGTGACTGAGACCCGGTGCAGCCAAATAAATAAAGAAAGAGAAGCTAATTGTGAATAATTATATTTTTAAAAAGTAGCATGGAGTTAAAAACTGCAAAATGTAGATACTGAAAAAATATTTAAAATAAAAATGTTTTGCTTTTTTTTAGAAAAGAGGAAGGAAACTACTGGAAAAAAAGGTCTTAACTCTACTTACCAAGTGAAGTTTGAAAAGCATCTGGCTAAATTAACTATAATTTACAGTCAAAAGAAATAATTATCAAGGGAACAACTTAACATTGTTTTCAAGGGTGGGAAAAAAACTTTCAAATATTAAAAACTATTTATAGCCTCAAATCTTTCCAAAGGTCTATTAAAGAGAAATGTTTACTTTTATAAATCCTTGAGAAAAAATACACTTAGGACAAATCTAGGTGTTGGAAATTTTTTTTATTAAAAATGAATTTTAATTATTTGATTAGAAAAACAGGATGAAAAAGTTACTTAAGATTGGTGAAAATAAAGCATGTGAGTTACTCCCTACCCCCCTTAAAACCATATATCATGACTGAGGGGAATTGGGGATCTTGCCAGAACCAGTCTTACACACAGTTTCCAACTGTGGTTTCCTCAGATAGTTAGCATCATTCAATAAGTTTTTGTTACACCATTATGCAAATGTACTCTATGTTCATTATCTTTCTACTTATTAAATTCATCAAAAGCCGTCCAGGACCAGATTTTTTGTTTTGTCAGCTACACAGTCTTGTTCCCACATTCTTCATCAGCATTTATAGACTGTGAGGGAAAGAAAACAAGAAATGAGAACGGTTTCATGAATTTTCAACATGCTGTAACTCTGTTTCAGTGCAATATTCCAGGGTATAACAGCCGTCTGCCATTGCTCCCAGCATACCCAGTCTCAGGGCGCTACCGAGTGGGTTGGAATGGGGATTAACACGTCCATAATCAATTCTTACATCATTCAACTGGTTGTGCAGAGCAGAAAAATGTCCTCTGTGTCAACCTGAACTTCTGTGGCAGGCAGTCTAGAAAAATCTATGCCTTTGATTATTTGGAGATTTTCCAGAAACCCCTCTATTATTGACTGCTATTTTAATTTCACTGTGGCCAGACAGCAAATTTTGCATGAGTTGAATCCATATAAGTGAGTTGAGATGTATTTTTGCTTGGAGCATGGTCTGTCTTGGTATATGTTCTGTGTGCACGAATATGGTATATATCTCCATTTACGTAGATCTCCTTTCATTTCAGCAATGCTTTGTAGTTTCAGAGTAGAGTTCTTACCTTTCATTGAATTTATTCCTAGGTATTTATAATACTGTTATAAATGGTACATTTAAAATTTTCATTTTCTAATTGCAGCTTGCTATCATAGAGAAATATTGATTTTTCATATACTGATCTTCTACCCTATGAGCTCACTAATTTCAATGATTAATTCTAGTAGATTCCAAAGATAATCTACATGGGCAATTTGTTAATTTAAAGACAATTACTTAATTTAATCTATTAATCAAAAGACAATTAATAGTTTAAGAATCAGACTTTCTATCTAGACCACTGTGAAGAGGCAGTTTTATTACTCTTTTCTAATCTTTATACCTTCTATTATTTTAGTTATTTTTCATCTATTGTACCATCTAAACCTCTGAAACACAGCCAAATAGATGTGGTAAGAGCAGACAGTCTCACCATCTTCCTCATAGAATTGACTAATTGACCACTAAACATGATAGTAGCTGTTGGTCTTACAGTACCTATACGTCTTTATAACATAAGTTCTGTTCTAATTTCTAATTTTCTGATTGTTTTTGTCATTAATTGGAAATATATCAAATTATTTTTTTTATTCATTGAGCTATCACAGCATTTTTTCTCTTTTATTAATGTTGTTAAATTACATTGTTTGAATAAATGTTAGGCCAACCTTGCATTCTTGGAAAAACTCCAGCTGACCATTGTATTTTTTTCTATATTGCTATGTCCAATTTACTAGTGTGAACAGGATTTTTGCACTTGTGTTTAAAGATGTGATGGTAGTCTGTGACTGTGAAGAAGGCTGAGCGCCGAAGAATTGATGCTTTTGAACTGTGGTGTTGGAGAAGACTCTTGAGAGTCCCTTGGACTGCAAGGAGATCCAACCAGTCCATTCTGAAGGAGATCAGCCCTGGGATTTCTTTGGAGGGAATGATGCTAAAGCTGAAGCTCCAGTACTTTGGCCATCTCATGCGAAGAGTTGACTCATTGGAAAAGACTCTGATGCTGGGAGGGATTGGGGGCAGGAGGAGAAGGGGACGACAGAGGATGAGATGGCTGGATGGCATCATGGACTCGATGGACGTGAGTCTGAGTGAACTCCGGGAGTCTGAAACTCCAGTACTTTGGCCACCTCATGCGAAGAGTTGACTCATTGGAAAAGACTCTGATGCTGGGAGGGATTGGGGGCAGGAGGAGAAGGGGACGACAGAGGATGAGATGGCTGGATGGCATCATGGACTCGATGGACGTGAGTCTGGGTGACCTCCGGGAGATAGTTATGGACAGGGAGGCCTGGCTTGCTGCGATTCATGGGGTCTCACAGAGTCAGACACGACTGAGCGACTGAACTGAACTTAACTGAATGTTCACTTAGATATTTCTATCAGGGTTATCCAGTTATTATAACATTTATTGGTAGTATTTTCTCCTCTCTTTTCTCAGAGAGTTTATGCAAGATTGACATTATGTGCTCTTTAAATGTTGAAAGAATTTACCAGTGAAGTCACCTGGGCCTGGAGTTTTCTTTGTAAAGTGCTTTTTGGTCATGAATTCAGACTCTGTAGTAAATGTACAACTACTCTGATTTTCTATTTCTTCTTGGTTTTGGTAGATTTTGTTTTCCAAGGAATTTGTTCATTTATTCTAAGTTATCAAATCTTATTGATCTAAATTTGTTTATAATATTCTCCTTTTAAGATCTGAATTAGAATTTTTTAACCTCAGTACTACTGATGGAAACAGTGACAGACTTTATTTTCTTGGGTTTCAGCATCACTGCAGATGGTGACTGCAGCCATGAAATTAAAAGACGCTTGCTCCTTGGAAGAAAAGCTATGACAAAACAAGACAGCATATTAAAAAGCAGAGATATCACTTTGCCAGCAAAGATCCATATAGAAAGCTATGGCTTTTCTAGTAGTCACATACAGACAGGAGAGTTGGGCCATAAAGAAGGCTGAGTGCTGAAGAACTGATGCCTTTGAACTGTGGTGTTGGAAAAGACTCTTGAGAATCCCTTGGACTGCAAGGAGATCAAACCAGTCAATTCTAAAGGAAACGAACCTTGAATATTCATTAGAAGGACTGACGCTAAAGCTCCAATACTTTGGCCATCTGATGCGAACAGCCGACTCATTGGAAAAGACCCTGATGCTGGGAAAGATTGAGGGCAGGAGAAGGGAGTGACAGAGAATGAGATGGTTGGATGCCATCACCAGCTCAATGGACATGAGTTGGAGCAAACTTGTAAAGATAGTGAAAGATGGGGAAGGTGGTGAGCTGTAGTCCATGGGGTCAGACACAACTGAGCCACTGAACAACAACTATTGATATTTGGGGCAAGAAAACTCTAGTGGGAGACTGTTCTATACGTTGCAGAATGTTTAGCAGTATCCTGACTTTTCCCCGAGGGATGCTGATAGTTTGAAAACCAAAAATGTCTCTCAGTAGTTCTAACTGTTTCTTCCTGACCTTCATATAGGTTTCTCAAGAGGCAGGTCAGGTGGTCTGGTATTCCCATTTCTTTCAAAATTTTCCACAGTTTATCCTGCCAAATGTTCCTTGGGGACCAACAGCTCTGATTGAAAATCAGTGTTTTAATGTCTATAGGATCTTTAGTGATCTTTCACCTGTGTACTGGTAATTTGTCTTTTTATTTTTTAATTTTGTTAGGAGCTTTGTATGGTGTACTAAACAAACCAGGTTCTGCCTGAGATTCGGCCCATGGATCATTTTGCTGACCTTGACTTAGAACATTAACTCTTTTGTAATGGTGGTGATTGGTGGTTTAGTCACTAAGTCGTCTGACTCTTTGTGACCTCATGGACTGTAGCCCACCGGGCTCCTCTGTCCATGGGAATTTTCCAAGCAAGAATACTGAAGCAGGTTGCCATTTTCCTTCTCCAGGGAATATAATTTTTCCCTCTAAGAATACTTCATTTGTCTCATAAATTTCAAAATGCTATGTGGTGTTGATGGATATTAGCCAATTAATGGCTATGGAGAGTACTGTTTATCTATGTAGATAACATATGGGCATTATTCTTCCAACAAAACTGCTTACAAATGGATTTTGGGTTCTATGAGACACAAGCAAGGAACAATATTAATATAACAATATAATACAATTTAATCACATAGATATACTCTCACAACTAGTTGATATAAATTCCTATAATTTGGCAATATTGCTTTTGCTCTTCTAGCTAAGAAAAGCCAGTCTGCAACATCCAAGAATGTTTACCAGGATGAGAAAACAATGATTTCACAGCAGCTTATCAAGTATTGATTTGCTGCCACCTGCTGGGAGGCAGATATGGGTTTCCAGCATCCTTAAAAGGTGAGAAAGATGAACTTAGAAGTTGTAAAACTTTGCTTATCCCATAAAATGAAACATAATATATGTACCTTTACGCTTGGAAGAAGTCAGTAACTCTGGGATAAATTAACTACATGTAAGGAAAATACGATGTGTATAAAAATGAAAGTATTATTTTCCATTTAAGAGAAATTAGGTGGCATATTTACATTTACCATGAAATGATTATATAATAGTTCCTGAAAACGGTGAGCTCCTCAGGTATTGATTGTGGATTTGTGTAAAGGTAATTAATCACTTGACTGGGGCTTATGGAGAAGCTTAAGATCTGAAGAACCACTGCTAAATGAAGATTATAAAAAATAAAACTAAGTCTAATGATAACATTGATTGTGATAGGCAGCAGAATAATAGCCCCTCGAAGCCATCCACGCCCTAATTCTCAGTGCCTAGAGGGTGAAGCCTTGAGCCAAGGGAACAGAACAAAGAGCCACAGAGGATGATTCCTGGGCCTTGAAATGGAGACTGCCAGATTGGATTTTATAATTGTTTGGGTTTGTGACTCCTTCCTTCCATTTTCTCCCTTTTTGAAAGGTAATGGTTATCACTGCTCTCCTGGACCTCCTCTATGTTATTCTGAGAGCACAGAACTTGTTCTCTAGTTTCACAGGTCTACAATGGAAAGGGACTTTGGCCCCTGCATGGATTATACTCACTTATACCTTAGATGTAAATGATATTTGGGATTTTTGAGATTTAGATGAGATGCTGTAATGGGTTGAAAATCTGGGGGACTTATAGAGGGGGTGAATCGATCTTGCATGTGAATGGACATGAATCTCTGGGAGTCAGAGGGTGGACTGGGACAAGAAGAAGGCCCCTCCCAGAGATGTCCATAGTCCAATCACCAGAATCTGTGAATAAATTACCTTATGAGAAAAAGTGACTTTGCAGATATGATGAAGGTTAAGAACCCTGAGATGGAGAGATGATCTGGGTGGGCCTAATTTTGATCACCCAAATCTTTAAAGTTCTCTGACCAGTGCAATCTTTGACCAATGTTACTAGCTTTGAGGATGGAAGAAAGAGGCCAAAGCTAGGGGATGTTGCTACTGCTGCTGCTAAGTCGCTTCAGACATGTCCGACTCTGTGCTACCCCAGAGACAGCAGCCCACCAGGCTCCCCCGTCCCTGGGATTCTCCAGGCAAGAACGCTGGAGTGGGTTGCCATTTCCTTCTCTAATGCATGAAAGTGAAAAGTCAAAGTGAAGTCGCTCAGTGTGTCCGACTCCTAGTGACCCCATGGACTGTAGCCTACCAGGCTCCTCCGACCATGGCATTTTCCAGGCAAGAGTACTGGAGTGGGGTGCCATTGCCTCTAGAATCAGGGAAGATCAAAGCAGCAGCTTCTCCCTAGAGCCTCCAGAAAGGAAGCAGTCAGCTGATGCCTTGATCTCACCCGAAGAGACCTGTATTGGACTTTAGACCTGCAGAATGTTAAGATAATATATTTGTGTTCTTTTAAAGCACCAAGTATATGGTAATTATCTTACAACAGCAATAGAAAATGAATCCAGTAATAACAGCTAACATGCTATGCTCTTGCATTTCAGCCCTACATCCATCTAACTCTCTTAAGAAAGGAAGCTAAAGCTCATCTGAAATTATATTACGAAATCTGGCCTTGGTTACCTCTCTGATGTCATCTCCTACTACTCTCCCTCTTGCTTCTATTATCCATTCACTCTAGTCTCCTTACTATTCTTTAACTATGCCAAGCAAGCCATTCCCTATTTTTAGTATGTGCTTTCCTTAGATATCCACAACTCACCCCTCACTTTCTCAGGTCTCTTCTCAAACGTCACTTTCTCAGCGAAGTCTTCTTTTTCACCTTATATATGCCCACACTTAACCTGGCACTCTCTAGTTCCTAATTATTCTATAATACATAGCAATTACAATCATTTTATTTGTATTGGAATGTTGATTCTGTTTTTTTTTTTTCTTGCTCCCTAAACTCTATGTGAGCAGGGGCTTTATCTATATTGATGACAATTGTATCTTCAGAACCTAATATAGTGCCTGGCACACAGTAGTCACTCAATAAATATTTATAGGCATAAAGGAACATTTTTAAAACTATTGACAGATTACAAGAATTCATTTATGCTAAAATTCTCATGCAGAATACACAGCATAAAGCAGGGCAGATAATACACATTAACATTGCTTTGGTTGGCAATTAATGGACCTCAGTGTACAGATGCAATATCATGCCTTGAAGAATGAGATCATTTCTCAAATGACTTCCTATATATAGTTCTTAAATATGGTACACCTTTCTCAAGGTCAGATTATAAGAAAACTACTATACAAATGAGGGCTTCCCTGGTAGTTCAGCTGGTAAAGAATCCACCTGCAATGCAGGAGACCCCGGTTCAATTCCTGGGTTGAGAAGATCCCCTGGAGAAAGGATGGACTACCCACTCCAGGATTCTTGGGCTTCCCTGGTGGCTCAGAAGCTCCGCCTGCAATGCAGACGTGGGTTCAATCCCTGGGTTGCGAAGATTCCCTGAAGGTGGGAGGGCATGGCAACCCACTCCAGTATTCTTGCCTGGAGAATCCCCATGGACAGAGGAGCCTGCAGGCTACAGTCCAGGGGGTGGCAAAGAGTCGGAAATGACTGAGCAACTAAGCACAGCACAGTATATAAATGAATTTTGCATTTTCTTATAAATAAACATAACCAATGCAATTTTAAAAGGTAGGTGCTGGCTACATTTTTTTCCCCAACTTTTTAAGTGTTAAAAAAATTTCAAACCTATAGAAAATGTGAAAGAACGAACCACAATAATTAACATAATGCCATATTTTCTCTCAGGGCGTCCCTGGTGGGTCAGATGGTAAACAATCTGCCTGCAATTCGAGGGACAGGAGTTTGACCCCTGGTCCGGAAGGTCCCTGGGGAAAGTAATGGCTACCCACTCCAGTATTTGTGCCTAGAGAATTCCATGAACAGAGGAGCTTGGTGGGCTAGTGACTAAAAAAATCCATACTCCTATCCGAATCACAGTTGCCCACTAATGCAGACAAGTACTCTGTCATGCTTGTCTTTCAAGATACTGACATTATTGAAAAGTCCAAACAAATCACATTCTGAATTAAACTGTTTCTTCACAGATTCAAGCTGTGTTTCTGTTAGAACATTAAAACAGATTCTAAATGTTCTGACAAGAATGCTACACCACTGTACTTCCAATAATTTGTGTTTTACTCAGTATTGATGCTAGAGTTTTTTGTGTTTTTTTTTCCATGAAGCAATTATTAACTTTTTGCAAAGTGCTAATGTTCCATGGAATATGCTTCAGGGAACACTTCAGTTCAGTTCAGTCACTCAGTCATGTCCGACTCTTTGCAACCCCATGAATCGCAGCACGCCAGGCCTCCCTGTCCATCACCAACTCCCAGAGTTCACTCAGACTCACGTTCATCAAGTCCATAATGCCATTCAGCAATGCCATCCAGCCATCTCATCCTCGGTCGTCCCCGTCTCCTCCCGTCCCCAATCCCTCCCAGCATCAGAGTCTTTTCCAATGAGTCAACTCTTCGCATGAGGTGGCCAAAGTACTGGAGTTTCAGCTTTAGCATCATTCCTTCCAAAGAAATCCCAGGGTTGATCTCCTTCAGAATGGACTGGTTGGATCTCCTTGCAGTCCAAGGGACTCTCAAGAGTCTTCTCCAACACCACAGTTCAAAAGCATCAGTTCTTCAGTGCTTGGCCTTCTTCACACTTAGACAAGAAAAAAAAAGTGAAATGCACTAAAATGTTTTAGAGTTTGAAGTGAAAAAGCAGGTAAGGATTAAAAATCATTTTTAAATTACAAACTTCATTTCCTTAGGATATGCAAACTGAGTTTTCATAAAGTTTTCCAAAACCTACCACAAAACACTGTTCTAATGCTCAGCTCCTGGCTTAAAGAAAGAAGCTTCTCCCGAATTCTGCTGCTGCTGCTGCTAAGTCGCTTCAGTCGTGTCCAACTCTGTGTGACCTCAGAGACGGCAGCCCACCCGGCTCCCCTATCCCTGGGATTCTCTAGGCAAGAACACTGGAGTGTGTCACCATTTCCTTCTCCAATCCATGAAAGTGAAAAGTCAAAGTGAAGTCGCTCAGTCATGTCTGAATCTTAGCGACTCCATGGACTGCAACCTACCAGGCTCCTCCATCCATGGGATTTTCCAGGCAAGAGTGCTGGAGTGGGGTGCCATTGCCTTCTCTATCCCAAATTCTATCATTATGTTATTCAGGAGCTCAGAGCTCAAACCAGATTTGACTGCTTACATGTTCTTTCCATCAGCCCCTCTCCCTTAGCCTTCAGTTCTAGTTTCTGTAATTGACTTTTCTTGGATCTACAATTACTCTGGGATAAAAGTGGCTGTCCTTTAGTCTAAATAATAATAAAGATGATAAGGAAGACAACTCATTTTTTATTGTTCCATATTCAGTAAGAATCAAGAAACAGCAGAGGAAGGTCTGTCTAATCCCTCCCACAGGCATGCAATTATGCAAATCATATGCGGGGGCCTGGGATTTCGGCTCCAGACACTAATTGTAATATTATAATTAGGAACCTATTTACGACTATTTTTATTCACTGTAATTTGATCCCTGCTATTGCTAATGATTGTCTTTACTACATTACAGCAAACATGTATTTCCTTAAACTCCTAGAACTCAAGCTCAGGTTTTACTGTTCTTCCTCGTGAAAGTGAAAAGTGAAAGTCACTCAGTCGTATTCAACTCTTTGGGACCCCCCCATGGACTATACAGCCCATGGAATTCTCTAGGCCAGAATACTGGAGTGGGTAGCCTTTCCTTTCTCCAGAGGATTTTTCCAACCTAGGGATCAAACCCAGGTCTTCTGCACTGCGGGCGGATTCTTCACCAACTGAGCCACAGGGGAAGCTCACTCTTTCTGGCAGCTCAGTGGTAAAGACCCACCTGGCAACGGCAGAAACCAGAAGGAGAAACCAAAGGGAGAAAGCAGACCAGAAGGCAGAAAACGGAAGGAGTTCAATCCCTGGGCAGCGAAGATCCCCTGGGGAGGGGCATGGCAGCCCGCTCCAGCATTCTTGCCCGGGCCATCCCATGGACGGAGGAGCCTGACAGGCTACAGTCCACGGGGTTCCAGAGTCCACCACTTAGCTACTAAACAGTAACAACAACAACGGGTCTAACAGGTTTCCAAAAAACTTGGTTACTATTCTGACGCCCCGTGAGGTCGCAAATGGTAAGCATGTTCATTTTCACCCCCATTTTAGGCGAGAGCCTTCCCTCTTCGGGTGACTTTCCGGGGGGCAGAGAGCGTGGGTCCTTGGTTTTGGTACAAATTAGGAAATGGTAATCAGTACAAATAGGTAACTTTTAAGAGAAAAAACTGCGAGCTCTTCAGCTGTTACAAACCACGCCATGCTTTAAAAACTCGAGTTGTATTTCAGCTGAACACTGAGGATTCACTCCCACAGGTTGGAAATTGTTTGCCGAGTTTTAATTCTCTTAATTTCACCATATTCTCAAACGACCCATGTCTCACCCTCCACCCATATAGTTATTTTTTTAATTAGAGGATAATTGCTTTACAATATTGTCTTGGCCTCTGCCATACATCAATATGAATCAGCCATAGGTATATAAATATATAAAACATGAACACATATATATATATACGGGGGAACATATGTACACCCATATACTTTTAAGCTTCCAGGAAGCGTTAGGAAAAGGTTGCGGCTGGGACCGCCGCTGATTGCGCGGATCCGGACCGGACTCGAGCTCCATCTCCCTGGCTTCGCGAAGCGCCGAGGCCGGGAGAGGAAGGACTTTACTCTCCGCCTTTGGAGCCGATGTGAACCTACAGGAAGGCAAAAGCTATCCCTAAAGACTGTCAACCGCCCTTCTCTGCTGCACTTCTCAGACAGATGTCCGGCGCCCCGGGGTCGCCCCGCGGAGCTCCCCACCCTCGAGAACGCCGCGAGGCTTTCAGGGTCCCTGGACCGCCGCCACACACCGGAATCCCGCGGCCACGCCCGCCGGGACCCAGGCCACGCCCCACGCCACCGCCCAGCCCCGGGTCGCCCCCCGGGCCCGGCACCCGGCCCTGGGCGCCGCGCATGCGCGCGAGAGGGCGCGGGGCGGGGCGAAGCGGCCCGCCGGAAGGGGCGGGGCAGGAGGGCGCTGAACTTTTACGGCCGCGGGCCGGTGAGTACGGAGCGGGGGTTGCGTGCCGCGTCCGGATTGGGGCCAGGCTCGTGCCTCAGGCCGCCGGGGGCTCAGCTCTGCGTCTGGGGCGCCCCCTGGAGAATTCGGGGAAGGGAAAGGGAGAGGAGACTGTGATTGAGTCCGATGATGATGGGTGTGCGGGAAACGTGTGAACGAGCAAGCGTCGGCAAAATGGATTCACAGGGAAGGTTGGTTGGTTTTCTCCTGAAAAAGGAGATTCTCTGTGAACAGCGTGTTACATTTTTCATTATTTTGGACAAGCTTGAGATTTTACCGTTGTGCCTCAATAAGACAGCTTTCATAAGGTGGCTCGTAGTTTGCCGCTGGCAAATGGTTAACCAGACGGTGGCCTGTAAAAAGGCACTGTAGTTCAGTGTAGCAACTACCCAAGCGGGAGGTTAAACCTCGTCTTTAACGGAATAAAAATCAGTAAATAAAAATAGGACTTAGACTGGAAGTCACAGAGACAGCATCAAATCAAGGTTCGGTGAAATGCTATGCTGGGCATAGGCTAGGTCTCTTCCAGCAGACATACTGTGTTAAGTAATTCGTGTTTATCGTTATGAAAGATAAATACAAATTGTTATTATGAAAGACAGTCTAAGCCAAAATGGCATGAAAAATTTTAATTACCTTGAGAGTTGTGCCCTAATATACTCTGGAAAACAAACACTACTGTAGCTTTTCCAAATTGGTAGAAAACCAGGAGTTTCCCAAAAGCCTGTGTACATTTCTACTTGTTTGGGGGTCTAGTACTCTTGCCTGGCAAATCCCATGGAAGGAGGAGCCTGGTGGGCTGCAGTCCGTGGGGTCACGAAGAGTCGGACACAACTGAGCGACTTCACTTTCACTTTTCACTTTATGCATTGGAGAAGGAAATGGCAACCCACTCCAGTGTTCTTGCCTGGAGCATCCCAGGGACGTGGGAGCCTGGTGGGCTGCCGTCTATGGGGTCACACAGAGTTGGACACGACTGAAGCGACTTAAGCAGTAGCAGCAATGTCCAGAATATTCTTTTGTATAGTGAAAACCCATATCGTTTTGTGTTCAAAGTAATGAAAACCAGGACAGTTCAGTTCCTTTAAGGGGTGTATTCTATTAGGAGAGAAAAATACATAAAAAGTTGCATAAGAAATGTAAGTTACGGTTTGAGATATTTGAAGACGTCTAAAAACCTATATTTGGCATGGAAAGAGCTGATGACTGCTGGAAACATGTGCCCCTCCACTGATTGTTGCCATGTGAGAATGTGGGTCCCTCATGCACAGATCTGACTTTCCCCATCACAGGCCAAAAATCTCTATCTTTGTAATATTTCTTGATTTTTATTGTTATTGGCAACCAATCCTTTATGCACTCACATACCCTCTATGGGCCAGGAACAGCCAGTTTGTGACATCTGCAGATTATCACCTGAGTACTCAGAAATAATTGGAATTAAGAGAGGAAAAAGTTCCTGGAAACTGTGTCAGGAAGGGATTTAAGAAAACAGTGGGATTTAAGCTGGGTTGAAAAGGAGACGTGTCATGGAGGAGAAGAACGTAACCAGTGATGACTTCCCTGTTGGTCTAGTGGCTGGGACTCTGCATTCCCAATGTAGGGGTCCCCGGGTTCAGTCCCTTGGAGGAGGAACTAAGATCTCACAACTAAAGATTCTGCATGCTGCACAATCAATGTGAAGCAGCTAAGTAAATAAATATATAAAGAAAGAAAAGAGAATGTAACCAGTGAGTAAAATCTCAGTTGGAAAGTGAATAGCAGGTTTGGAAGATTGTAAGTAAACTCTCCTTAGGAGAAGTCTGAGAAGGCAAGTATGGTAAATGGAGGAAAACTGGTTTGGGAGACCCTTCGATACCAGACTAGACTTTATCCTCAGGCACTGGTTCTCAAATTTGAGCTTACATCATAATCACCTGGTAGGTTTGTGAGATAGTGGCAGGCATGACCCCCACCTCCAGAGTTCTTGCTTCAGAAGTTCTGGGGTGGGGCTTGAGAATTTCCCTCTTATCCATTCTCAGTTACTGGAGTTGCTGTTGGTCTGGGGATCATACTGAGAACTACTGTCCTAGCATGGGGGAAACTATTGGAGGAATTTGAGGTGGATTAGTAAGGAGATCACATTCATGGTTCAGTATAAGTCTTGCTGTGGCGTCCAAGATGGAGGATTGGGGAAGGGAGGAAAGAGAGAGAAGAAAAGAAGGTTCCTTACAGTTGGTTAACACCTGCTGGTGCCAGGCTCTCTCATGCGCACAATTTCATTTCATAGTCTGATTCCGATGTGTAAGTCTTAATATTTTCATATGGAGAGTAGTAGAGATTGCCCAGGTCCTATAGCTAGTCTCAGAGCCCCTTAAGACTAGTTCAGATTTGAACTAGGGTAGTAGCAGTGGAAATGAATCAAAACGTTGGCTGGAGATAGAATTTAGAGAAGTCGAGACTTGCCCAGAAGACTGAAACCTTAAAGTAGAAGTTGGGAAATCAGTCCTAACTGGAGGGAGTGGTCAAAGGTAAGATGGACAATACAGAATTGTAAAGTAAAATAAAGTAAAAGTAAAATTTAAAAAAAAAAGGTAAGGTGGACAGAGAACTTTAGAATATTCTCTTCATGAGTTCAGCGCATGTTCTCTATTACTCTTCTGTAACAATGATCTAGGTAAAAGTTGCTTATTTAAAAAGCCATTCTGTTCTACCCAGATTTTCTGAAAATTACTTGAAAAGGAGAAAGTAAAGCCTCCAATGGGGGTGGTGGTGGTGGTTTAGTCGCTAAGTCGAGTCCAGCTTTCGACCCCACGGGCTGAGCCCTCCAGGCTCCTCTATCCATGGAATTCTCGAGGCAAGAATACTGGAGTGGGTTGCCATTTCTTTCTCCAGGGGATCTTCTCAACCCAGGGATCGAACCTAGGTCTCCTGCATGGGGGTGGTGGGAGATGGTAAACAGATGGATGGCATCTGAAAGCCTAGCTTCACATTAAAGGTAATTAGCATGGAGAAATGGAAACACATGGTGTAACACCACTTTGTCTGTATGAACCGTTGTGCTGCAGACACTGACCTAATGTATTGATTTTGGAAATCCTCTCTGCTGTTTCTTGCCAGAGTAGTTATTGAAATTAAGAATATTCATTGGATCAATTTCAAGACAAATACTCCAAGTCAGACTGGCTGCTGCCGAACAAATTTTTAATGAAGGAAAACATCCCTATATTGAAATCAGACTTTAAGAAGGAAGTCCTAAAAATATACAGTGAAATCTAGAAAAATGTAAGTTTTCAAGCATCAGTCAACTAAGTAATCAACATAATGGGGTTATACATACAAAATTATAGCATACATACATTCATTCAATCGTGACTGATAAACTATGTTGTGGATCCAGTGATAACTCAGTCTAGGAAGACTGACGCTTTTAAAAAAATGGTCACAAAATGATGTGATCAGCATTGTAATGCTGATTTCAAGAGTTAGAAATGGTGGCTGAAGGAGTGTGGAAAGGAGGCCACAGAAATATTTTTAGAGGAGACCCTTTTAAGTTGATCTTGAAGGCTGAGGAGGAATTTGCGAGGTGATTAAGGCATTCTAAGTAGAAGGGACATCAAGGACAATGGCCACGATGTATAAAAGACTGAGTTTTTCTGGGACCTTCTTGCAGATCAGGATAATTATAGCAATATGATAAGAGTGGAGGAGGGGGATGAATTCACTTCGAAAGGTGGATAAGAGCACTCATAAAGAATATGAAACTTATTTAATGACTGTCTTGGCTGGATCATAAACTTCATGTTAGGAGCCGTGTTGGATCCGTATACCAATGAATGCTAAGGCCTTAACAGAGCTCCTAGGATATAACAGAGCTCCTAGCAACAGAGCTCCGTAGACTCTCAGTAAATAGTTGCTCAGTGAATGAATGGCTACATCACAGGGGAAACAAAATTTAACAAATAATACACAAAGAACTTTTAAAGTATTTTAAGCATTTTAAAGTATTTTAAGTGGAGTCAGTTTTACATTTTATGAGGATAAGTGGTCGTATGGAAGATGAATTAATAATGGCCATAGTTAGCAGTCCTTCTAATGGGTGTGGGATGCGGTCTCATTGTAGTTTTAAATTGCATTGTCTTTATGATTGATAATGGTGAATTTCTTTTCATGTGCTTATTGATCATTTGTGTATCTTCTTGGAGTATTGGATCAATTTCAAGACAAATACTCCAAGTCAGACTGGCTGCTGCCGAACAAATTTTTAATGAAGGAAAACATCCCTATATTGAAATCAGACTTTAAGAAGGAAGTCCTAAAAATATACAGTGAAATCTAGAAAAATGTAAGTTTTCAAGCATCAGTCAACTAAGTAATCAACATAATGGGGTTATACATACAAAATTATAGCATACATACATTCATTCAATCGTGACTGATAAACTATGTTGTGGATCCAGTGATAACTCAGTCTAGGAAGACTGACGCTTTTAAAAAAATGGTCACAAAATGATGTGATCAGCATTGTAATGCTGATTTCAAGAGTTAGAAATGGTGGCTGAAGGAGTGTGGAAAGGAGGCCACAGAAATATTTTTAGAGGAGACCCTTTTAAGTTGATCTTGAAGGCTGAGGAGGAATTTGCGAGGTGATTAAGGCATTCTAAGTAGAAGGGACATCAAGGACAATGGCCACGATGTATAAAAGACTGAGTTTTTCTGGGACCTTCTTGCAGATCAGGATAATTATAGCAGTATGATAAGAGTGGAGGAGGGGGATGAATTCACTTCGAAAGGTGGATAAGAGCACTCATAAAGAATATGAAACTTATTTAATGACTGTCTTGGCTGGATCATAAACTTCATGTTAGGAGCCGTGTTGGATCCGTATACCAATGAATGCTAAGGCCTTAACAGAGCTCCTAGGATATAACAGAGCTCCTAGCAACAGAGCTCCGTAGACTCTCAGTAAATAGTTGCTCAGTGAATGAATGGCTACATCACAGGGGAAACAAAATTTAACAAATAATACACAAAGAACTTTTAAAGTATTTTAAGCATTTTAAAGTATTTTAAGTGGAGTCAGTTTTACATTTTATGAGGATAAGTGGTCGTATGGAAGATGAATTAATAATGGCCATAGTTAGCAGTCCTTCTAATGGGTGTGGGATGCGGTCTCATTGTAGTTTTAAATTGCATTGTCTTTATGATTGATAATGGTGAATTTCTTTTCATGTGCTTATTGATCATTTGTGTATCTTCTTGGAGAACTGCCTGTTCAAGCCCTTGGCATATTTTTTATTTGGGTTGTTTCTATATAAAGAACAGAAGTTCTTTATATATTCTGGATATTAATCTCATGTTGGGTGTATGATTTGCAAGTATTTTCTCCCATCCTGTCAGTTGCTTTTTACTCTGTTGACATTGTCTTTTGATGCACAAATTTTTAAAATTTCCATAAAGACGAGTTTGTTAAAAATACTGGCCATAGCAATGGCTATAATAGGTCGTGCCCATTGGTAGATTACAAGCTTCATTTTAAGAAAAACTTGAAAAGGATTAGCATATAGCACATGTAATAGGGATAAAAGATGTTTTGTGAAGCTTGTTTGAGGTATATGTCTGTGTATTGACTGGTGTAAGTGTGTTTCTTTCTATGAACTTCTGTCAGAGTTTGAAAGCCATTATACTAGAGAAATCTGGGCCTGATGGTAAGAGAATGGAATGGATGTAAAAGATATTCAGAGGAAAACAAGTGTGAAACCACGCACCTTAAAATTCTGCTGTCCATATGAACCCTCTTGCAGGAGAGGGGATGTACTTACCCAACCTCTTTCAGTATTTTTGCCTACTTGGTGCTTTCATTATATATTAATAAGTAGACTTTCTGGTTTATTAGGAATAGTGGTGCTTTGAGGTATCTTACTGAGTGTTGTAAGTGCTACAAAATTTCTTTTTATTTTCCTTCTCAGTGTAAAATTGTAGGATGAAACCATACTCTTAGGAATTGTGAAAATTCACTGAAACAGTTTGATTCTTGGCCAGCTTCTTTGATTTCTTCCCCTAAGAAAGCAGGAAAGGGTGCTTAGATACATGAGCAGGTGGGAAGTCCTTCTCCCTGTTGTTGCTTAGTTGCTAAGTTGTGTCCGACTGTTCTGCAGCCCCATGGACTGTAGCCTGCCAGGCTTCTCTGTCCATGGGATTTCCCAGGCAAGAATACTGGAGTGGGTTGCCATTTCCTCTTCAGTGGATCTTCCCGGACCAGGACTGAACCCAGGTCTCCTGCATTGGCAGGCAGGTTCTTTATCGCTGAGCCACCTGGGCCTGCATGATTTTGCCACTCTAGTAGACTTAGTCTATTCTGTCTGTGACATGTACATACAGGCAGAAAGGTGCTCATAGAAGGCTGAGTCATATTGGCGCTTTTTAAAAACTGTGAGCAAGAGCCTTTGTTGTGATTTATTTGTGTATTATTATTTTTTGATTGCACTTCCTCTTCATCGCCGCGTGCGGGCTTTTTATAGTTGCAGTGAACAGGGGCTGCTCTTCATTGTGCACAGGCCTCCTTGCGGTGGCTTCTCGTTGCAGAGCACAGGCTCTGTGGCTTGCAGGCTTTGGTAGTAAGGGCACACGGGCTTTATTTGTTCCAAGGCATGAGGAATCTTTCGGACTAGGGATCGTTGAACCCATGTCCCTTGTACTGGCAGGCAGATTCTTAACCACTGGACCAATATAGAGGGAAATCCTCTGTTCAGTTCAGTTCAGTCGCTCAGTCGTGTCCGACTCTTTGCGACCCCATGAATCGCAGCACGCCAGGCCTCCCTGTTCATCACCATCTC